>JAUTDX010002022.1:0-50217 GCA_030844895.1 Ambrosia x helenae
TTCGAATCTCACAAGGGGGTTTTCTCATAATTATGAGTTTCCTCCTGAATTGGTGACTTGGTGATGGAAATATGATCGCGTGGCAACACTGGTGGCACGATGATACTCCAGTGTTCCGTGAGTGATTCCAATTTGTTGACCGTTCAAAAAAAAAAAATATACTGATGCTTTAGTACACATGTAAGATTTTAACTATATATTTAATTATAGTTGCTTTGTCCAACCCAATATGTCAACCTGTAATTCCCATAGACTATGGGGTGTGGTTCCCCCTTCCCCCTTCCTTTCCCTTGTCCACATCAGCGCCACAATCATTTTCCTCTTCTCCTCCCCCTTCTAGGGGAAAAAATTCCCCTTCTTTCCCCTCCCCCTTTCCTTTATTTTAAATTTTTTTATAGGGAAAAAGACAAAATATTATATATATATATATATATATATAATATTATTAGAAGAAAAGACAAAACATATAATGATATTATATAGATCGGGGAGAAGGGGAAGATTTCCCCGTTTACACCGAAGGGGAAGGGAGGGGGGGGGGTGTTCCCTTGGGGAAAATGCCACATCACCCTATCCCGACCTCTCTCCCGAACCACACCCTTTAGTCTTAGGTCAGGTTGTGATTCCCATGATTCTATTATCCACCCCCCCGCCCCCAAAGATTTTAATTCTATAAATTTCTAAACCAACTACATGAGAATTTCAGCATCATCTGATTATAAAAGATGAACACACACCATAAAGAAAATACATGATTCAAAAATTTAAAAAAAGTACAATAAATCTGTAGTCAAATCTTTTTAAAACATGGTTGGGTAACATATGTATATCTATATTTTCTAATAAAATTTGTCAAGTAGACTTCTCTTTAGGCGAAAATGGACATATTGTTTAAAATGGATATCTAGAATACGACACAAAAAGTACATGCCTTGCAAGCCATAAGGAATGTGTAGCATGCAGATGATGCTATATTGATGGATGTTTTCTAAAAGCTTTCTACGAATGGTTAAATTGTATCCTTTTAGAGTTTAGCAATTATATTTATTTAGATATAGTTGGCGTCAGGAGGATGTTAAGAGATACCTTAGGCCTGGACATCTTAGCGGTGAATCGAACTTACTCGTCTGTGGTAATAACTTTTACCCAGTTGACCGTATGGTAGAAATAAAAAATAAACCTTCAACTCTTAAGGTATGATGCACCATTGCTTTCTGGTGACAAATCGTTTTCAGGAAGTTGAGCCAACTTGAAACTGGGATCGCCGAAGTCTGCCACGCTGGTCCAAAGTTATCCCCACATCTTCTAGCCAATAAGAAAGGTCTTCTCTTGTTGGACCTAAACAATTTAAGCCTCATAAGAATAAATGGGACCTTTGGGTACTGGTTCAGAGTGGTCTGGTTGGTTTCCAGTAATAGCGGATAACTTTTAATATGGATCAAAGCAAATGGGTCAGGTGGCCCATGAACATTCACTTTTTCCATTTTTGGGTCATGCAAATAAAAGTGTATCAAATATGATAAGAAAACTGAATTATTATAATACTAATCTGTTCAATTAAGAATAAAGAGACATAAGAGATCATAATTAGGTGTGTAGATCAGTTTACATGACAATTTATTTTCTGATGGTTAAGCCAACCTGAAGCCGGGAATAGTCGGATTGGTTGGAAACTCCTACGCCATTGTTTCCCACCTTCCAAGTCGATGAAAAAAGTCCCTTCTTGTTGGACTGGATAATTTAATCATAAACATAATATAAGAGTTGGTTAAAACGGCCCGGTTAGGTATCGTTCGGAATTGTTTCGGATAATAACGAATAACTTTTAATGCAACTAAATACAAATCAGGTTGGTTGGGTGGGCCCACGAACATCAAGTTGAACAGTTATGTCGGTTTCAACAACTTAAGAACACCCTAACATATATCCTCAGGTAGCCAAATAATTTCATTGTAAGAAACCATAAAGCATATTATTACCCTTTAACTCGTTTAAATCTAGACTGTTCTACTCTTATCTCTCTACAAAAAACCCCAAAATTCATTTCCTTTTTGTTTCAGTTGAGCTGATTGTTCTAAGATTTATGTTAAGTTGGGGTTGAATTTCATAACCCAGTAAGGAATTTCTTCACATAAAAAAACCTTATTTCACCTTAATTAGCTAAAGAACACTTCTAAACATTATAAACAACTTACAAAAAATACCTAGATGGATAATGAATACCGAAGGAGGTGACGGATTACTATTGCGGCGGAGATTGACGGCGAGAGTTTATACTTGCAAAATCCAACTCTTTCCCTGCCGATTTTATCATAGAACCTTCAATATCCGGCGATTTGGGCGATTGCGGTTATTTTCATGTCGCTTGAACCCAAAACTTATCGTTCATCTTCAGCCATCATCATCTTTTATCATCATATAGAGACATAGAGTTTGCTGGCAACTGCATTAGTCACACGCCCAGACAATAACGGAGCTAAAACGCTGCAAATCTCTGTAAACAAGAACCAAACAAGCAACTTTTATTGTTCATATTTGGCATGAAAAGCGATCGGGTCAAAAACTGGTTTGGGTACATTAACCTGACCTGGGTCTTTTATTGCACTCAAGTATTTGTGTCTCTGATTTGGGATATAAAAGCATGCACTCCTTGATTTACACCATTAATTTTGAGCCGTGAGAAAATGACTACATGTGTAGCATGCTGAAACACAAATACATAAGTGTATCATTCACAAAAGTAATAACATAAATAACAACCGACTGATTCTGACAACAGTTTCACATATGTATGACACACATTCATTAGTTTATCGAAAATTCCAACTAACCCTTTGTCAATATCCCTCAGACTTCACAATTTTCCTTCAGAAACAATCATTCGACTAATTAGGCACTTAAACCACTTCATTCAAACAATTCATACAAAATTACCACCACAACAAAAACAACCCATTCGTAAAATTTCTAATGGTCGATTTTTTATTTTATTTTTCAAACCCAAATAAAAATGCCATTTTTAAATATTAGATTTAGAAAAATAATACTTTCATTCCAGGACAAAGAAATTACATCAAGATAATACTTTCATTTTTTTAGATTTTGTATTAAAAAAAATAAAAACAGAAGGCAATAAAACAGAATCAAACCCTGGATTAAAGGAAATAGCCGCAATGCTAACCTTGTTCGGGTTTCTTGAAGCCGGTGTTAGCGTTGAATCCAACTGTTGGCCGACCCAATTGTTTGGCGCCAAACTCCATTGGAAGGAAGAAGAAGAGAGGGTTTTTAGATGTTTTACCCTTCTCCATCAGAATAGAATGGCCAACCGAAGGCTCAAACCATTTCCAAATGAGTGTCATAAATGAGTGTGCGTCGTAAATTGCACATCAAGCAGGCACTTTTTTCAAAGCGAAAATAATTATGGTTTTGTTTATACATTAATAATAACATATTTACCTTTCAATGCGCCAACAAATTACATGGCACAGAATTGACAATTGAGCCCTTGGGCTTCATTGCGCCATATCAGCGCCACGTCAAAAAAGACTTTATTCCCCCTCTTTCAGTAACTATCAGGAAATAGAATAACATCCCTTTAATTAAATAAAAAGATAAAAAGAGAAGAAAAAAAAGATTGATTGGTTAGATGCGATGGCCCCATCAGACCACCCCATTTTGTAAAAAAAAAAAAGCCTAAAGTGAAGGGGATAACGCCCTTACACCGGTCAGCCTTTCAACCATTCCATTCCATTGCAAATCCCTAACCACTGAGCATCAAGTTCCACAAAAAAAATGGTTAATGCACCAAAACTGAATATTATCGGATTTTAAAAACATGTATTTTCAATTTAACTCATTTCAATGTTAATGATAACATGGCAAAAACATGAATAAACGTTAAGTTCATACCAAACTTGATAAATCTTCAACCAATTCACTCAATTCTGCACCAGAGAACACAAATTACACTTCAAAAGTCCAAAAAATAACGGATGAAACAAAACAAACAAAAAACTGTAAAAGCACACCTGCTTGTTTCTTCTCTTTGTCAGAACCACTCCTATGAAGAATCTCGAGCTCAACAACTCCTAGACATATCAACCCTAAGGTGAGATGCCACATAACTCCAGGTTGGAATTTTGAAATACTTTTACTCCAAGTAGTTTACGTTTAATAGATAAAAGGTTTGTCGGATTTTTCTAAAAAATCTATATTGTCCTAATAGTAACTAGTTTTTTTAATAAAATAATTTAGGAAGATATATGCATAAACATAGGCTTTCGACTTTCGACTTGCATAATTTATTTGACACGCTTCGTTTAAAACAAATGTTTTATAATTTCTTATAATCTCACGGGCATTTCATCGAGCATGTGTTATGCACGTATTGAATAATATAGCATACCTATTGAAAGAATCAAAGAGAATTAGAGACACAATTTAGAAGGGATTTGGAAGAATTTATGGTGAAATTGTGGAATTCAGGTGGGTCAATTTGTTCCAAATGGGTTTCCTATTTGTTTAGGGTTTTAAGTTTTGGCGACTTTCACTTTCAACCCGATTCACCCATTACGTGGCCTTTACGCCTAGTCATTCCGAAGAATGCATGAGAGGTATTGAAACGCGCAAATCATGAGACTCGATTATCTAGGATCGTATCACACCGCCACACCTCTTAGCAGCTCAATCGACATCCCTAACTGTCGGTTAATCTTCGCGCCACATGCCTCCACAATGACATTTCTTGCTCATCGTCATCTTCGGTTATTATGATTTGACGGTTCATGTGGACTCCTGATGATCAAAACATAATGGGAAGAAAAGTAAAATATCTATTGAAGATGAGACCAGAGAACATATCAAACACTTAGATATTTCTCATGCAGATAATCTTAAGTATTGTTACTCGCATCAATTTTGGGCTGATGATGAAAAATCCAGCTAGGTATGTATTATGCACCAATGATTTAATATTAAGCTGGATGCGTGCAATCGTTCGATGATGCTTAAATGGCTTTGGAGGTTCAGAACAGAAGATGGTGCGCTTTGGAAGAGGGTGATCTGTGCTTTACACATGACTAATAGAAGATGGGACATGTATCCTTGGAACAAGCAAGCTACTGGGCCGTGGAGTAAGATTGTGAAACTTGGTTATGATACTAAAAGACAAGGCGTCGTTTTTAAGTATGATAAGGGGCATTGTGGGGGATGGTTTAGAGGTGAGGTTTTGGGTGGATAGTTGGATTAATGATGTGCCATTGAAAGATATATTTCCCAACTTGTTCCGTATTGAAAAAGATAAATTGTGCAAAAGTGGCCGATAGAATTGGTGGGCAGTCTGCAGGTGGGGTTATTCAATTGGAGTGGAAATGGTACCCGTCGTCTGAAGTTGAAGTCCAGGAAGTCATCGAATGTCACAGAATGGTTGCTAGCGTTAGTTTAAATGGTTCGAAGGATACGTGGAGATGGAATTCAGCGTCTGACTGTTGCTTTTCTGTCAAAGAGGCTCGAGCGTGGCTTGCTAAAACCGATGTGCAGGAGAACCCGTTTGTTTTTAAATGGTGCAGTTGGATTCCTAGGAAGTGTAATGTATTTTTGTGGAGGGCTTATCTGGATCGGGATCCCTACAGCGTCGGCGCTACTTCGTAGGAATATCAATGTTGGCGAGGGCTCTGTTATCTTTGTGGAAATGGAGAGGAGACCACTGAGCATATATTTACAGCCTGTATTCTAGCGAATGGTGTTTGGAGCAATATTGCTTCTTGGTTAAAGATCCCCCCGGTGATTATTTTTTCGATGAAGGACATTATCAGGTTGCCGGAATATACGAATTGCTCGAGTATAAAAAAAAGAAGAAGATTTATGGCGTTTGTATTGTTACCTGTTGGAAGATATGGGCGACCAGGAACGACGTGGTTTTTTCCCAAGCGACAGCGAATGTGACTAAGATTGTGTCTGATATCAAATCTATAAGTTTTCTTTGGTACAATAGTAGATTGAAGAAGGATAGGATCTCGTGGAAAAGTTGGTGTAATTGTGATGTAACTTGATTTCTTTTGTATTGGTGGTTATCTCTGTCTTAGAGATAGCCGGTGTTTGGTTGTTTAATGAAGTTCACTTTTCAAAAAAAAAAATTAATATTAAAATTTTGTACTTTTTGGCTCGGTTTTGACTTTGACACGGTCAAACCAAGTAATTTTTGACTTTATAATCAATATGAGCTTGTATAGGTTGATTCATTTTCATTTCACATACCCAGATGATCCATTTGATAGGTCAATGCTCAATGCTCTTTCACAAAACATACATTAATCTTTACGTGATATATTGTTTGTGCGTGGGTGGAGCTTTTAGTTTATAGCTATGCTCAATGCTCATTCATAAAATGAAATGGTTTTGTTTAAACCCGTCTTGTTTTCAACTTTTGGACTCATTAAACATGAAAATTAGATTTCTTAATTTCTACTTTATTTTCTTGTAAGTATAATACTATTGGATATATTTTAGTGTATTAGATTGACTGTTTGACTAATATATTCATAATAAGACAACATATAGGTCTGGAGGTGCAGAGTGCACGCCTATTTGAATTTATTAGGAACTTAGGGGCGAAGCCCCTACGGGACGGGGTCCGGGGGGTAGCGCCCCTAGGAGCAGGGTCCAAGGGGCGGTAGTCTCTGACGGGATCCAAGGAGCAGAGTCCCTGGCTGGGGTCGAAACACTCTAGTAATAACTGCCTAAAAAGGCAGTTAATGGCCCTAATTTCAATTACGTTTTGGATTATCTTGGTCAAAACACTCTGGTTTCTTCTCTCAATCATAATCATACAGAAAATTATCAATCTCTGATTGTATCCTATTGAATATTTCGATTGAACCGTCGAATTGATTCAATCTGAAAGCGATTACGTGCCTTCAGAGATCTGAGTTATCCGGCGGTTTGTTCGTTATTACTGGATTTCACCAACAAATACTAATATTTTACATTAGATTTTCAGGTTGTCACAACGGTGTAAACTGAAAACAAGCCTGGCGACTCGTGAGCTACTTGAGTGTAAACGAGTTGAACCGTTCATCAACTGCTCGAAATCGGCTAGTTGCAAACTCAAATCCAGCCAAGCTTTAATGAGCTCAAGCACGAGCTTCATATATCGAGTTCAAGTTAGCTAGTGAGCCTAAACATGTTTTTAACTTATATAATTTTTATTTTCTTTATTAATATTTGTACTTATATGACATTAATTCAATATGTGTAAATATATAACAAAAATGGTAAATAAAAAAGAGCAAGCCCGAGCGATTTCAAACTTGAAAACTACTCACGAGCCGAGCTGGAGCTTTAGAAATAGATCTCTAAATGAGTAGATATTGGCCGGAGATTTCCACAAGTTAAACGAGCTGAGCTCAAGACTATAGATATAAGTTATAGTTATAAATGTTTAGATACAAGTAATTATAGTATTTACAAATAACCTGATTAAAAAATAGTAAATAACAAAGAGCTTAACTCATTTATACCCTTTTGAGTTACAAATTTGTTACCGATTATATGATTTGTGTTTACAATCCTTTGATGGCCTGGTGTAAGAATTATGGTTCAATGCTTGACTTTTCCATTGATCCCAAAGGTGTTTAAATACAATACAAACATATCTCCTATTCTTGGAGATAATACACATGATAATTATCTATAAATAATTCAAACCAAATCTATCCTAAATATACAATATTTAGAGATATCTATTACACCCCCGCAGTCGAAGCGGGAGGAAGACGAACGGTTAGACTGGCTCGAAAATCATCAAAGAGAACCTTCGGGAGACCTTTGGTAAAAATATCAGCGACCTGAAAGCGAGAAGGAATATGCAAAATTCGAACAAGACCTTTCTTGACGTGATCCCGAACGAAATGAATATCAAGTTCGATATGCTTGGTTCGCTGATGTTGTACCGGGTTTCCTGATAAATAAATGGCGCTGATGTTGTCACAGTAAACCACAGTCGCCTGATGAAGAGGATGCTTTAACTCTAGCAGCAAATTCCGTAGCCAACAAATCTCTGCAACAACGTTGGCGACCCCACGATATTCCGCCTCAGCACTGGATCGTGAGATAGTCGACTGACGTTTAGAGGACCAAGAGATGAGGTTGTCTCCCAGATAGACACAATAGCCAGACGTGAGCGTCTAGTGTCCGGACAACCCGCCCAATCAGCATCGGTGTAAGCGCGAAGAGATAAAGTAGCAGTCGGCCGAAGATGCAGGCCGTAATCCAATGTACCCTGTATATACCTGAGGATGCGCTTAAGAGCATTCCAGTGTTCCAAGGTGGGAGAGTGCATATGCATGCAGATCTGCTGAACACTGTATGAGATGTCAGGGCGTGTGAAGGTAAGATATTGCAATGCACCAGCAAGACTCCTATAGGTAGTAGGGTCATCAAACAGTGGGCCAGAGGACGCAGAAAGCTTAGCTTGCGTATCGACAGGGGTAGCAGCTGGTTTACACGAATCCATAGCAGCTCGATGGAGGATGTCCTTGGCATAAGAAGCCTGAGAAAGGAACATGGAATCTCCTGTGCGATTAACTGCAATGCCGAGAAAGTAGGTAAGAGGCCCGAGGTCCTTCATGGCGAATTCCCCAGATAAAAGAGACATGAGACGATCCCGTAAGACATCCGAGGAAGTGGTCAGAATGATATCGTCTACATAGAGAAGAAGATATGCAACCTCCCGACCATGATGATAAATAAAGAGAGAGTGGTCAGTCTTGCTTTGATAGAAGCCCTGCAAAATAACAAAATCAGTGAAGCGCTGGTACCAAGCCCGAGGAGCCTGCTTGAGACCATAGAGAGACTTCTGCAAGCGACACACGTGGTCAGGAAAATCTCGATGGCGAAAGCCCATGGGTTGGTACATATAAACCGTCTCATTTAAATTCCCGTGCAAAAAGGCATTAGTAACATCCAGCTGATGAATAGGCCAAGACTTTGACAGGGCCAAAGAGAGAACCGTACGAATTGTTGCTGGCTTAACAACTGGACTAAAAGTCTCGCCACAGTCAACACCCACCTGTTGAGTACGACCATCACACACCAACCGAGCCTTATATCGTTCAAGAGTACCATCAGAACGAAATTTATGCTTGAAGAGCCACATACTGCGAATAACATTCATATCGGGTGACCGAGGAACCAACTCCCAAGTCTTATTTTTAATAAGTGCACTAAACTCGTCAGTCATGGCTTTGTTCCATTCCGGAGTGGACAAGGCAACCTGGGGGTTTTTGGGTATGGGGACAACGGTGGAGGTGTGTAGGTTTAAAAATTTTCTGGGTTTAGTAATACCATCCATGGAGCGAGTACGCATGGGATGGGAAGGGGGTGGTACTGTGGAGGATGAGACCGGAGGAGGTGGGTTGGGCTGGAACGCAGGAGACGGGTCTGTTGGGCCAGGTGCGGGTGGGCTAGGCTGGGTAGCAGACTGTGGGGCAGGTGAGGTTGCTGGGCCAGATGTGGTTGGGCCAGGGTGTTGAGAAGAGGAGGATGGGGATGTTGGGCCGGGGGGGTGTGGGCTGTTAGGTGTGTTTGGGCTCAGGGGATGGGGCGGCGAAGGAGGGGGAGTGTTATTGGGCTGGTGAGATGGTTGGACATGGGGCCAAAGGGACGGGTGGAGCGGTGGGGCCAGGCAGTCGTAGGTTTTAAGGGTGGACGGGTGCGAGATGGCGAAGGGATAAACGCTCTCTTCAAATAGGACATGACGAGAGACAAAAATAGTATGGGTGGACATGTCATAGCATTTGTAGCCACGATGGTTAGAGGGGTAACCAAGGAAAACACAGGGGTGGCTTCGGTGATTTAGTTTGTGGATTTTGGTAGAGGGAATAACGGGGTAACAAAGGCAGCCGAACACTCGAAGGTGAGTGTATGTGGGAAGGCAGTTGTATAGGAGTGTGGTGGGGGTGAGAAATTTGTGAGATTTCTTAGGTAGAATGTTTAGGAGGTAGGTAGCAACTTCTAAGGCATGGTGCCAGAAGTTGAGGGGTAGAGATGCTTGGGCAAGGAGGGTACGTATCATGTTATTGATGGTACGTATTTTCCGTTCAGCTTTGCCATTCTGTGAAGACGAATATGGGCAAGAGAAGCGGAAATGCATGCCCTGTTGGGTACAGAATTGTTTAAAAGAATTGTTATTGTATTCGGTGCCATTATCACATTGAAATTGTTTAAGTTTACGACCAAATTGGGTGTGAACATGATTATAAAAGGTGGTGAAAGTGGTGTAAACTTGGGATTTATGGGCAAGTGGAAACGTCCACAAAAAATCACTATAATCATCAAGAAATAAAATGTAATAACGATGACCCCCGAGCTAAGGACCGGGAGGTCCACAAATCACTATGAACAATGTCAAAAGAAGAATGAGTAACATTAATAGAGTCATAAAAAGGTAATTTTACACTTTTGCCAAACACACACGACTGACAAAGTGATTTATTTGGTTTAACATAATTAATAAAGGACGAAGACTTTAACGAATGCAATAAATCTTGGCCGGGGTGCCCAAGGCGTTGGTGCCAACGATCTTGGGTGACAGCAATGAAAGCGGAGGGTGTTGTGGAGAGCTTGGTAAAGTTGGTGGTGAGCGGGTACAGGTCGCCCAAGCTATTGCATCGTAGGATAGGTTCCTTGGTCTTGAGATCCTTCACAAGAAAACCAAACGGGTCAAACTCTATTGAAAGCAAATTATCCGTCGTTAGGCGACGGACAGAGATGAGGTTTTTAATGAGGTTTGGGGAAAATAGGACGTTTTTAAGTATGAAAGGTGGGAATGGGGGGGGGGTAAGGTTTGGTCACCTTGTCCAACTACGGGGATGGTCATGCCATTACCGACAATAATTTTCATATTAGTGCAAGTATTAAAATTAGACGGAGAGCGATTACCTGGCAATTGCATGTGTCCCGAGGCGCCCGTATCCATAACCCCGGTTGGATCCTGCTGCTGGTTCATAGACAGAGTATAAAGCGCTTGGGCTATGTCTGTGGCAGTGGGAGTGTATGCCACATGGGCCTGTTGTGGTGCTGGGCCGAGTATTCCGGCTGCTGGATTGGGCCGAGGGGTGGAAGGGTAGGGGCAAGGTGGGTTGGATTGAGTGGTGTTAGGGTGTTGGGATTGGGCCTGCTGCAAGACAGAAGCCCACTGAGCTTGAGTCCAGGCTGTGGGAAGACAATGTAAGGGTTTGAGGGTGGGTTTGTGAAGGGTGGTTGGCGGCCCCGGTTTTTCTGGTTAGCAGGACGGTTACGTCCGGTGTTCCTGGAGCGGTTTTTTGCCACGAGCAGAAGACGGGTCTGATGCAGCGTCCGACATCGCAGAGGAGGCAGACGAAGTCCCCTGGACGTGGAGCGCTGTGGCAGCGCTGTGGGAAGCAACCAGAGAGTTAGCGGCTTTTCGTGTCTCGTTCATACAGAGCTGGGAACGGACTTCGAAGAAGGAAGGTAAGGGTTTGGTATTTTGTAGGATAGTCGCAATACTCTCGTATTGCTCAGGTAGGCCGGCTAGGGTTTGGAGAACCAATTGTTGTTCGTCAATGGGAGCATCAACGTTATTCAATTGGTCGGCCAAAAGTTTAACTTCCTGGCAGTAGGCTGCCATGGAAGCGAAGGTGTCGAGTCTGGTGGTGGCTAGTTTCTGTTTGAGGTGAAGCGCTCGGATCCCTTTGTTGTCCTGAAACAGGGACTCCAAAGTTTTCCAGGCGGTGTAGGCGGTGGTATTGGGTTTAAGGACGGTTTTGATTAGGTCGGGAGAGATGGTGCCATAGATCCACTGAAGGACAATAGCATCCAATCGCTCCCAAGAGTCGGGTGCGGGTGGGGTAGTGGTTTGTTTGGCAGCATCGGTGGAAGTTTGGGCAGCGGGTAGGGGGCGTGGTGAGAGGTGATCGAGGACTAAGAAGGCAGTGCAATGGATTCGGAACAACTCGGACCACATAAGATAGTTGGTGGCTTCGTTGTCCAGGTGAATAGGGACGTAGGCTTTGATATTCGACACCGTAACGGCGGGATGAAGCTTTGAATCGGCCATAGGGTGGGGCAGCAGCAACCGGAAAACAGGAAGAAGAAGAAGAGGGTGAGGGATCGGGTATTAGGCTGATACCATGTAAGAATTATGGTTCAATGCTTGACTTTTCCATTGATCCCAAAGGTGTTTAAATACAATACAAACATATCTCCTATTCTTGGAGATAATACACATGATAATTATCTATAAATAATTCAAACCAAATCTATCCTAAATATACAATATTTAGAGATATCTATTATCTGGCCTTTCCTTGACATCGGTATCAAAAGATCGTATTGGAGGTCTATTTCAATGAGAACCTTTTTCTTTCACAAGTACGATCGTTTGTTATTTTTACACACAATAATTTTAGGCATGTGTCAACTTATTTTTTTTATTTTTCTTTTTTAAGAAAATTCCATTTTTTATTAATATTGATTTCTAACAATGGAAAAGATAAAAAATAGAAAAATATGCAAATAGAACTAGACTATAAAGGGACAATTTGTTATTATATTGGAGTTCTGGGTGGAGTGGGTGCATGTAACACGTTGTTTTTTTCTTTACCCTTATTTTTTTTTTTTTCAATTCATAAATCACTCATTCAAGATGTAATATTTTTACTCTCATGGCATATACTTAAATCCTAAAAAATTTGAAGGTTATACAATACCACAATACCATTCTTCCTTAAACTACCACTATCGAGATCCATACCCAATCCATCGTGATCGATCAAATAGGTTTCAGTTGAGGCTAATAAACGAACTAAACCATGCACACCATAAAAAGTGTTTGTGTTCCCCGCTGTATGGTGCAGACACCCAACTAGTATACTATATATAATGTATTTCACAAGGGTATTTTTAAGATACCCAAAAGTTAAATTTTTTTTTTCAATTAATGCATAAGGTACAACCCTAAAATGAGATAAAATAGTATTTCAAACACTAGTTACACTTTAATATCCTCTTTTTAATTACACTTTAATTCCCTCAAGTTTACAAAACTATTTCTTATTTAAATAATAGTTAATCTTTTCCTCTTAGTTTAAGTAAATTACCCCCACGATTCTTAAACAGTCATATTTTTTCATAGCTTAATACCTAAAAAAATACATCATAAAAACGAGCATTTTGTTCTCTTTAATTTGAGCATATTATTGTTATTACTTTAATTTAATTTTTTTTTTGTGATACGTGATTAATAATATCTAGGAGTGAGCAATTAATGAACCGTTACCCAAAATCAAACCAAAAGTAGACGGACCAGAACTGAAATCATTCAAAACTGAATTAACCAAAAACCAAATTAACTTTAACATCAGTTATCAATTTTTTACCCTTGGTTAATCAAAATCTATAAAACCGAACCGTTCTTACATTCATAGCAGGGTCCTCGCGCGATGCGGTGGAGAATACATACACTTCTACTGGTTCAAGGCTTGGTTTGGTTGTTAGCCTCAATCGAAACAGAAACTAAAATTATCGGTTAATAAATCTTATTAACCAATCGGTTAATTAGTGCGATTTAAGTGGTTAGGTTGTCGATTTTCAGTCCGATTTAGTTTATTTTGGTTAATAACCGAAAGAAAATTTTGGCTAAATTTTTTGCTTAGAAGTACATGAAATGAGGGTATAAATTTTAGTAGAAGTTTCGTTTCAGTTAGTAACCAAAATTAGCTAAATCGAATTTAAAACTGGCAATCTAACCAATTAAACCGAACGAATCAACGGACTGGCTAATAAGATCGGTTAACAGATGACTTCGATTTCAGTTTCGATTGAAGATACTAGCTGAATTGAACCGAACCATGCACTTTCTTAGAAGTGTATGCGTTCTCCGCTGTATCATGCAAACACTATGCTTGTTTTATTTTATTAGTTTTTAAAGAAACGAAATAGAACGAAAAAGTACGTTGTCCATCAGAGCTTTCCAGGTTCAGCATGTTTTTGGTGGCCCAAAAGGATGAATGAAAAAGATTATCGTCATACGATTAAAATGAAAAAAGGGAACCGATCCCCAACCACTCCATGAACCGTTCGAGTGGGCTAATCCCAATCATTAATCCACGGCCTTGATGCACCTTTAATGTTCAACGGAAAAAAATAACACACACACACTAATTCCAATCATCAATCCAGGGTCTGGATAACCCATTTTTTAAAATTCAATAAAAAAAAGGTATCCAGTTTTTTCAACAAAAGAATTTTCCATTTCCATAAGTTAAACGATCCACGCTCAAGACTATAGATCAGTGTTGTAAAAGTCACTAGGCGGACCCTAGTCGGCTGACTGGGGAGTTGGGTGTACTCGGAGTACTCGGGGAGTACTCGGACCTGGTAAATATAAAGAAAATTAATTATTGGATATAATATATATATATCAAAATAAGCATAATTCATGTCAAATACGCATGTTTTTTTAAAGATACATGTTTAAAATTCAAATTTTTCGAGTACAGGGCCGAGTTGGACGAAGATGACTGATTTTGACCACTGAGTACAGAGCCGAGTTGACCGAGTACAGGGCCGAGTTGGCCGAGTACAAGGCCGAGTTGGCCGAGTAACCCGAGTACAGGGCCGAGTAACCTGAGGCCGACTAGTTTTGCCGAGTAGGAGAAAGTCGCCTCGGAGGGGTTCCGAGGTCCGAGTAGTCGCCGAGTACTCCCGACTTTTACAACACTGCTATAGATATAAGTTATATTTATACATGTATAGATAAAAATAATTATAATATTTACAAATAACATGCTTAAAATTGTGCTTACAATCGTTTAATGGCCTTGCTTTTCCTTGATAACAGTATCAAAAGATTGTATTTGGGGCTCTGTTGTCAAAGCCCACTTAGGCGCGCGCCTAGGCCTAGTTTTGAGGCTCAGCGCAGGTTTTTCGCTTTGCTTCAAAACCGCTACTTTTAGGCCCTTAAGTGCATTTTCAGGTCAATTTCTAATGGAATTCCGGTCAACTATGGTCTGAACAGGTCTGAAACAATTATATCAGCCTTAAACAAGTCTATAATCAACCTAAATTAACAATAAAAAGTTCTTGGTTTTTAAGCGCCTTGCACTGAGACTCAATGCTCACCCTTAGCGACTTGAGTGCGCCTTAGGCCTTTGACAACTATGATTTGGGGTCTGTTTCAGTGAGAACTTTTTTCTTTCATAAATACATTAGTTTTTTTTTACACAATAATTTTAGGCATGTGGCAACTTATTATTTTATTATTTTTTTTGAGAAATTCCAATTTTTATTATTATTGATTTTATACAATGGAATACATAAAAATATAGAAAAATATGCAAATAGAACTGAACTAAATCAAACTATGCACACTCTTAAAAGTTTATGTATTCTATGCTGCATCGCGCGAATACCCTTTTTGTTTTGTTTAATTAGTTTTAAATGAAACGAAATAGAAATATACCTAAGGGTTAAAACCCAAAACAAAGGATTTTCATAGTAGAAGAGTATACTAAAATGAAGAAGTACGCCGTATATCGGAGCTTACCAGGTTCATCAAATTTTTGGTAGCACAAAAAAGATGAATGAAAAAGATTATCTAAATACGATTAAGAAAAGAAGGAAACCCGATCCCCAACACGTCCATGAAGCGTCTTTCTTAGACTTGGCTCTGGTTTCATACGGGTTGGATACTATATTTTTGAAATTAAGCCCAACACAATACGCACTCAAATTCCACTCATTAATCCAACAAAACACACACACACACACACACACTAATTCCAATGATCCAATCATCAATCCGGGGTCTGGATTCCCCATTTTTAAAATTTCCACAAAAAGGTATCAAATTTTTTTAACAATGAATTTGCCTTTGTCAATCTTGTTCACGGTATCAAAGGAAATTTTGGTTACCACGTGATCTCTTTGTACGAGTTCTAGATAGAAGTGGTAATTTGCTGGTTGATTTCCGCATCTTCTTTGTATATAAGTCGTGTTGCGCAACGTACCGCTTTTTCACCACTATATGGTTTAGTTATTGAAATGGTTAGACCAGACCAACCGTCATGTTGAAAACCCAGAAAGGAACTAATTGGTCTATAGCAAATCCACATATTCCCATCTCAGATGCATTATAACAATCAACCTCTTGCTCACTAATGCACATTCCATCCTTACTAAATGAAATATTGACATGAGGACCATATGGTGACCCCTGCCTCTCCCCAGGAAAGACAGCACATACGACAATCCCATTGATTTGGGTATGGCATTTGGGAGGTATCATCAATTTTACTTTGTACCCAGGTCGCTCTTCTGTGAACCAGCTTGGAATTTTATTTCCAGGAATACCAATCGTTAGTGAATGATCTACAGCAGCACATCTCTGTATTCAACCAAAAAATAAACATATAATTAATAACTAGTTCATTAAGCTCCTACGGGTTTCAATTTACACGTAGGTTATGCAAAGTTGGAAAGAAATAAATAAAATAAAATGAGAAATGAGCTAAGAAATGGAAATGGAAATCCGGTACCTTAAGCAATGATTGCTGCAACAACTTATCAAGATATCTTCTACTATCTTCATCCTCCAGAAGTTTATTGCTGTTAATGAAGGAAATGTGATTCCAGCAGTTATACTCTTTTGATAGATCATCAATCTTTTCCAATGAGCAACAATTTTTTGCCTGTAATACTTCTATTCTTGATGGGAGGGCATGCAAAATTTGAAGTCGGCGACACTCGTTCAAATTTAACCTTCTTAGACTTGAAAGATACGAGAAACTTGAAGGTAATCGGATTAATTTATTATTTCCACTCAAGTCTAAATTTTCCAAGTAGGAAAACGCTTGTAGATTTTTTGGAAAGTCTTCAGTTTCCATTTGTCTACAACTAAGATTTAATGTTTTCAAGCAACATGAATTTGCCAGTTTATGTAAACTGATAGACTTTGGAGTGTTGATGTTCCCAGGACTTGTATATCTTCTTATGTTCAAGTAGCCTAGACTAGACAGATATCCAAAGGATGATGGCAATTCCTCTATACTAGAACAATAATCAAGAGATATATATGATAGCTTTCCCATACATGTGGACACGTCTGGAAATCTCTCCAGACTTGAGCAATTAATGAGCCATAGATACCTTAACGATTCCATCTCAATCCTGGATGACAGACGCTTGAGCCGCTTACAACCTTTAATTTTCAATTCGAAAATCCTTTTGTGAGATCCAAGAGACTCATGAACCTCAACCAAATTCGTACAATGGTATAAAAACAACCTCTCAATGTTTGGTGTTACTGAAACATCTGGAAGCGTTGTTAGGCAGTCTAAATGTTGAAGATTAAGAAACTTCAGGTTTGGCATAATCTGTTAACAGAGATAAAAGTTAATGAACATAATTATAGTTCACATATGTAAACATAAAACACTACTATGCGCACAGACCTACTACATTTATTGAAATAAAGCTGCTAGTGATAGTCAGTATCAATTCTGTCATGAAATGTGGTTGTGATGTAAATTTAATGGCTTGATGTTGATGACCTTTAAAGTCAAAGCCGCTGATGCATGAAAGATCAGTGGTAATTGGAGCAGATATCATTGAAATGAGTATAAAGGCTACAAAACTGGAGACACTCCAACAAAATTGCTGCTGACATTGTTCCAGCTGAAAGGAGATTTTGCCTATCAGTTGCAGTTATAAAATAACAAGCAGGCAAATGGAAGTCAATGGGGGGTTGCTGATGGCTAGAATGCTGATTTCTGTGTTCTTAAATCTGTTGAAAATAACGAGCTGGAAAGTTGCAAGAATAAAGTCTTTTAAGTTCACAGGTCAAATGCAGTTAAATCTAAACAACAGTCAAAAGTCAACCATAGCAAAATGGTCAACTGGTGGCAAATGTCAGTTTGATCAGATATTGGTGGTTAATTGGAAGTTTGTATTGGTGTTGGTATTGGTATTGATGTTGGGTAATCGGAATTTGGATATTAATCAACGTGGGTCAAAAAGTCAATACCAACCAAAATAATGTTGGACAGTCAGATATTTGGTGTTACAAGGAAAATTATTTTGCAGTGTAAAGTTAGCTAATATGATGTGGTGAATATCAATGCATGACAAAATATGACTTGAATCTAGCTATTTCTAAGAACATGGTTTCATCTCCTACTTACCTTTTGTCCGTTCCAAAACTGTTTAACATCGCCACCAACAACTTCAAGACCAACGAGCTTACTCCCTTGTGCCGTCGGTATAGAGGTAAATGGGTACTGCCGCCAACAAAGCCATCGTAAGTTAGCAGGGAGAAACGTAGGCTCACTAGAAGTAAACCTGTCTCTAATATCAAGTAAGCGAATATTCTTCATGCGTTTAAAAACATCGGCGCTAAACCCCATCTTCTCCTCATATACATCCACATCATATTGCTTATCAGACACCATGATTGCTTGTATTTCTTCTAGTTTCTGAAACAAAGATATAGACTTCTCTTTAAGAACGAACCAAACTCTAAAAACAAGATATAATTTTAAGGGGAGTTGGAGAGAGATTTATTACCCAATTATTTGTTAAGGAATCATGGATCTCTCCAATATGCCATAGCCTGCTATTGGGGTAATTCTCATGATTTATTTGCAAACCCATTTCTTGTATGAGATCATGCATACCTATTACTTCACCAGAAATGGTGATCAGAGACTTCTCTTTAAGAACGCTAATCCCTATTTGCGGGTCAAAACCACAGCTCTCAAGTAATTTACTTACATCTTGTACATTTTTGCCCTTGAAGAAGCAAGCGATGTCTAAGAATATCTCCTTCTCGGAATCATCTAACCCATCAAAACTTAACTTCAATGTCTCGTAAATCTTAACATCTAGTGTTTTTCCAAATCTGTTTAAAGCACTTTCCCACTCAAATGCTTTTCTACCTTTCAAGAAAGAGCCTAAAATATTAACAGCCAACGGAAGATAACCAGCACAGTGGATGGCACGACGAGACAACTCGGCATACCTTTCTGGAGGACTATTTCTTCCGAAAGCATGCCTGCTAAACAACTCAAGAGCGTCGTTAATTCGCAAAAAATCTGGTTTGTACTTGGCATTTGCAGTGGATAGCAATTGCTCATTTCTTGTAGTGATAATAATTCTACTTCCTCGGCCAAAGGAATTATGTGTTGCAGATAGGAACTCTAACTGCTTCCAGTCATCCACATCATCAAGAACCAATAGAACTTTTTTGTTCACAATTCTTGATCGTATCATGTTGGCTCCATCCTCAGGATCCCAAACATTGAAATTGTGATTAGTCATTAGAATCTCCCTTAAAACGTTTTCTTGTAAGGTGCATATATCTCTTTTATTTGAACTTCTTTCTCTAACATCGTTCACAAAGCTACTACCCTCAAACTTATAAGCAATTCTTTTAAACAAAGCTTTGGCAATGGTAGTCTTGCCAATTCCTCCCATTCCATGTATCCCTACTATGCGCACCTCTTCACTTTTTTCTATTTCCAAACGTAAATTTAATGCATCTATTTGAGAATCAATGCCAACTAAGTTTCTATCCCTATCACAAGGTTGTATATCACCTAAGATCTCCTCGACAATCTTGTTGATATAAATTGATTCACCTCTGTGAAATTAAGACAGCTTTTAGCATCTGAATGATAGTTACAAATGTTTTGATACTTGAAATTAGGGTCATACTGACAATGACATAAATAGTTGTACTTGAGTTTAGATGTATACTAATACAGGTGAGTCTATACAAGGATAGCCTATTAAGCCTCTTTGATGGAATGTATTCGATGGACCACTTGACCACTTTTTTCTATAAAAATATTATGTCACTTGAACTGAATATGGAAAAATTGTGGATTTGAATTAATGCCTACTTTTTAAAGAACTTTATAGTATCTAATATTAATCCTAGTTATAGTATTTTTTTTATTGGTAAGATACACTAGCATTCATAATTCTCAAGTGTACGTTTAGTTTATTGGATTTTTAAATGCTAAGTTACTTTAGCATTCATATTTCTGAGACTAACTCGAATTGAATTAAAGAAAGATGAAGGAAAATTCTACTTACACTTTGAAGGCTTCGGAGATATGATGGCCAGATAAATTGGCTGTGGCTGTTAGAGCCTCCCTCCACTCCTTCACTTTATCCATTTGTTCTCTAAAGTCCTCCTCGTGTTTCTGAAAGAACACAGCAACATCGTTCTTCTGTCCACGAATGTCAGATGGATCAACATGATAAAACACCGGTATCACCCTTTGTCCCATCCGATTATGCCCATTCCATGATTTTGGTCAGCTCAGCCAAACACCATGACGAGTTAGCGTAATTTTTTGAAAAAACCACCACTGCAAACTTCGACTCTTCAATAGCTTTCAGGAGTTCTGGGGAAATGGCTTTCCCCTTTTTGAGCTCCTCGTCATCTTTGAACACACATATTCCTCTCTGTATGAGAGCTGCGTAAAGATGATCTACAAAATTGTAGCGAGTATCCTCCCCTCTAAAGCTTAAAAATACATCGTATTTCCAGCTTCCTGATGTTACAGAAGATGATGAACAAGAAGCAGACTTGAAGTATGCCATTGTGTAATAGTATATTTTAAACTAGTCTTGAATATTAAACAATTATTCTTATTCAAACTAGAGGAAATAAAATATTGTTAGAACAAGCAAAGGTGAAATAGACTAGGGCTGTCCAAAAAGCTCGTGGCTCGGAGCTCGCTCGAAGCTCGCTCGGATTTAGCTCGAAAAAAGCTCGCTCGATATGGCTCGGTTTGAAACTGAGCCGAGCCGGCTCGGATCGGTTAGAAAGTGAGCCTAGCTCGGCTCGGTTCGTAACGAGCCGAGCTGGCTCGGTTTGGCTCGAATAATTCTAATTTTTAATATATATTTTTTATATACATATAATATGTTACCAAAATGTAAAACAAGATGGAGAATATGCTACAAATTTAATATTTGGTAACAGTGGCATGTAGATTCTTTGCTTGGGATTAAAATTATAGCTAATCAAGTTATTTAGATAAACTCAATACTACTTTTGATCCAAGTACTCAAGTTAATTCGTATGTTGATGAACTTATACTGTATTCCGTTAAAATTTGAGACTTATTTTGTACTTGCTTGAACTTGATTTTAACGTGCAATGTATAAGGTTGAACTTATTTTAATTGTGTTATTTTTAACTATTGAATATTAGTTTAAACTATTGAATTTTGAAAGCCATTTTCTTTTTTCTTTTAAAATTCGAGACAAACCAAGCCGAGCCGAGTCGGCTCGGTTTTAAACCAAGCCGAGCTCGAGCTTTGATTTTCAGCTCGGTTTCAAATCCGAGCCGAGCCGAGCTGGCTCGGTTTATAACCAAGCCGAGCGCGAGCTTGCCTGGCTCGGCTCGGTTCGGCTCATGAACAGCCTAAAATAGACCAAAGGTTAAATTAAGTGGAAGTAATGGCTTGGTACTTAAACAAATCAAATATTGTTTCATATTTTGTCGTGTTCCATTTGAATTGGAATTTTTTAGTCGGTGTTTTGAAATCATTAGTTTGAAAATTTGGAATTAGCTAATAAAGGTAAAGGACTTTAATTAAAATGGGGTATCCTTGTCTTTTTTTTTCTTCTTCTTTGGCGTGCAAACTGGGATAGGAAAGTTTTCAGAAATTTCGAAAGTTGATATAATGGGAAATGTAGCCGAAAGATTACATTAGGAACAATGATCTGATCTAGAAATTACACTTCAATAAACATTTATACTTGTTTACATTTATTATTTTTGTAAATTAATTTCTAGTGTAGCCACTTTTTCTCATTTTTATAAATTATAAAAATGTTAATGATATGATACCTTCGGAGTTATATATATCATACTAGCTTTTATCCCGGTTGTGTCCTGTGGTTAAAAAATATAACCATTCCAATTATATACTAATAGTAATAATTATTACTCTTGTAATTAAATAAATAAAAAATAACCTTGCTATAAGGTGACACCATGTGTTGCAGTGTTGCGCGATTCTTTCTCCTAGCTTCGCTTGATAAAGTATACCTATCCATCTTTAGAAGAGTAAAATTCCAATGATAGCATGACGATTAGGCTTAATTTCAACATTGTATATAAGAACCTGGTTTAAAAGAAAAAACATGATTAATGAATAACCTGAACACTTTGTGTTTTTTTCCTGTATGAACGAAACCCCATAAAAAATAGTCGTTTTTTTCTCCGTTTTTTATATAGCACTATGGTACTCGTTGGAAACATAATAAAACGTTCGTTAATTTGGTGTAATTTTTTTCTTTAAAAAATCTCGTATATAAAAGATATTAACGTTTAAAAATGATGAGAGGAAACATTCGAGAGAAAAATCTAAATTTGTTTTTAAATTCTTAAAGAGATTAGGGTTAGATAAGTGTAGAAGAATAGATGAAAACAAAATAAATAAATAAATTAAAAACTCTCACCTTACATGCCACGTGGCACATTCAAAGGAGGGTTGAGACCTCATTGAATGTCACCTCATCAATATTCAATTCTTTTATTATAAGGGTCTGTTTGGTATGGGGTAATGGAATGGACGAGGGAATGGAATGGAGAAGGTAATGGAATGGACAAAGGAATGAAATGGATGATTACCATTCCATGTCTTGTTTGGTTACATGTAAGAATGGAATGAATCATTACTTTGTATTGTTTGGTATGAAGGAAAAACACAAAGGAGTAAAATCGACGGTGTGAGTGGTGGCGATGGCTGTTGGCAGCGGGTGTCGGAGACGGTGGTTGGTGGTGGCAAAGGTAGTGGTGGTCGGTGGTGGCGGCAGCGGTAGTATCGCCGACGACGGTGGTGGTAGTGGTTGTTAGTGGCGGCGCGACGACGATTGATGGTGGTGGTGGTGGGTGGCGACGTCTGGTGGTGATAGTAGCGATGACGGTGGTGGTGGTCGGTGGCGACGGTAGGTGCTTGGTAGTAGGTGGTGGAGGGTGGCGGTTGGTGGTGGTTGTCGGTGGGTGGCGGTGGTGGTGGTCGGTGACGGATAGTGGCAGCGGTGGTTGGTGGCGGTGGTCGGCAGTGGTGGTGGTGGTGATGTGGTAACCCTTGGGCACTCCCAGCCACTACAACTCAACAAACGCAACACTTATCTTCAGTACTTCTCAATGACTTGGAAACAGGTAGTTGAAATAGGACGCCTAAATGCAATTCATGGCGACTACCATTCCTGGAAGGGGAGATTCAAGACGCATGTTGAGAGTATTGATATATTAGTATGGGCAGCTATAGAGAATGGTATACGAGGCCGATGATCGAGAACTCCAACATGCTTGTGTCCTTAGAAGATATGACAGATGAACAAATAAGGAAATACAATTATGATAAGAAGGCGAATGGTTGCTTTAAACACAAGCTCTCCACAAAGACATCTTACATCAGTTCGCTCAATGTACAATATCACAGATGCTCTGCTTGCGTTAGCAGAAAGGAATGAAGGAAATGAGAAGACCGAAAGATAAAGATGGATCAACTCAAGAAGGAGTTCGAGAACTTCACTGCTATTGGGAATGAACCACGGTGGGATCTGACTGCATGATACTATCATCTGATGTTGAAGATGTATCAGTTATGGAGTCATTTATACATCAACTGAACTTGTTAAACGTTTTGCAGATGCGGCTGCCTCCACACAGGCATCAGTGCTCGACATCCAGAAAGCTAACAATGTTTATCAACCATCTCATCAACGACTTTGTGACCGGGCTTGAGAACCAAGAGATTGATGAAATCAGAAGTGCGAACAAGGCGTTCATCCCCAGAATCCCAGCGTCTACTGAGGATGACTCTCAAGATAAGAGCGTTATAGGATCTAAACACAAACAGCTTTTGTCCTTAATCAAGATCTGGTATTTGCTTTTGACAACTATGGTCCCCCAACAAATGTTCCTCCTCATGTTTATCCTTTTGGACAAACAAACAGTATCCTTTATCTTAAAATACTAACGAGTTTGGTGTTAATCCGTATTCTCATTTTGCAGCACTAGCACAAGCAACATCAAACTTTGGTGGACCTTCTCTGTCAGGGTATGGTGGTGCTTCCTCTTCTGGATATGGTAGTGCATCGAGTTCGGGTTATAGAGGTGCTTCAACTTCAGGTTAAGGTGGCGCTTATCTGTCAAATCCAGTTGCTGAGTAGCTAAACGCCGTGGGCTTTGAGAAGGTGACAGTGGAACTAGCCCAAGAACATATGGCTCCACTGTCTACCTTAGTCAACTCCTACAGTGGGTTAGTTACGGGGTAGATAGGGAATCCTCACCTAACTTAGGAAGCTACACCCAGATTGATAAAGATGATATGGACCCGAACGTTCATGAACATAAATGAACGAATAAAACATGTGTTCATGTTTGTTCGTTTAATTAAACGTACAAAAAATTGTGTTCGTGTTCGTTCATTTATTTAATAAACGAACATAAATGAACTTCCCGCCGAACAGTTCATGAACGTTCAGTTCATTTACATGCCTAGCTAGGATATGGCAATGTATCCTCTGGTAAAGTACAGTTTGACAAGGTCAATCTGGTTGAAAACTTGGAATACAACTTGCTGAGTGTCTCTCAAATGTGTGATAAAGGATATTCTTCCTTTTTCACCAAAACTGCTGGCAAGATTATCTCACCAGGAGGCCAAAATTTAATAGAGAAGATTATAGAAGATTATACTTTGCTTATAGCCAAAAGATGCTGCAATGTCTATGCAGTGAATATTGAAAAGGACAAAGTAATGAACAACATTGCATGTTTCTTCTCAAAGGCATCATCTTCTGAAACTGATTTCTGGCACAAGAGACTTGGCCATGTGAACTTTAAAACCATAAATAAAGTCACAAAAAATGGCTTGGTCAGAGGTCTACCCTTGAAGGAATACCAGTGTAAAGAACAGTAATGTGTCCTGTCTTAAGAGAAAACAACATAAGTCCTCTTATAAGTCTACTGAAGAATCAAAAACATTTGCATGTCTTCAACTACTCCATATGGACTTATTTGAACGAGTCAAAATCATGAGCCCTTGGTAAGAAGAAGTACTGCTTGGTCATCATTGATGACTACTCAAGATTCACATGGGTCTTCTTCTTATTTTCCAAGGATGAGGTAGCTAATATTATTAAATTCTTCATTCTACAAGTTGAGAAACAATATTCTCTCTCTGTCAAAAGTCATAAGAAGTGACAATGGGAGAGAGTTAGGAACAAAAATCTAGATGACTTCTATTTGTCTAAAGGGATTGTTAGATAGTTCAGCATTCCCAGAACTGCTGAACAAAATGGTGTGGTATAAAGGAAGAATAGAACATTGATTAAAGCAGCAAGAACCATGTTAGCTGATTCAGGCCTACCTCTTTATTTCTGGGCTGAAGCAGTCAACACAGTTTGTTATGTTCAAAATAGAGTCCTTGTCAGCAAAAAGACATTCCAAGACTGCTTATGAAGTTCTTCATGGCATTAAGCCCCTTATCTCCTTTTCAGGGCTTTTGGATGTCAATGCTTTATCCTAAACATCAAAGACTCTATTTCAAAATTTGCTGCTAAAGTTGATTCAAGTTACTTTTTTGGTTATTCTTCCACTAGAAAAGGCTACAAGGTATTTAATTCCAGAACCAAGATAGTTGAAGAAACACTGAATATCAAGTTCAATGAGTCAAAACATACACTCATTCCAGCACATCCTGCTGAACTCTTTAACCTGATAGTTTTAATTTCAGACTTGAAAAGTCTGTTACTTCATCCAAACCCCCTTATTATGGTGATCAAGGGTTTGGTGATGATGGTCCTTCATCATGGACTCCTAATACAATCATTAAATCAACTTTTAAACCATCAGAAGTTTGCGAAACTTCTGATTCAACAAACCAAACAACTACTGATGAACAAACTAAAACTACTGATTCAGCTCCCAAAAATCCTGAAGCAGTATAAACAGTTGAACCAGATATTATTGACCTCAGTGGTTTGTTTGAAGAAGTTCAAGAGCCTAATCCATCAATGGTTTACAACAACTGATTGAACACAAAGGATCATCCATTGGATCAAATCATGGGTGATATTGCATCAGGGGTACTTACAAGAAACCAGCTTTCCAACTTGTGCTTTTTCTCAGCATTCATTTCTTAGTTGGAACCAAAGAAATACTAGGAAGCCCTCAAAGACAACAATTGGGTTCAAGCTATGCAAGATGAGTTGCTACAATTCAAAAAGCAACAGGTCTGAGAAATCTGTCCCTTACCTCCTAACAAGCTACCAATTGGCACAAGATGGGTTTTCAGAAATAAACAAGATGAAGCTGGTATGATTACTTAGAACAAGGCAACACTAGTGGTACAAGGTTATTCTCAAGAAGAAGGAATTGATTATAATGAAACCTTTGCTCCAGTTGCAAGGCTTGAAGCCATCAGGTTATTTTTGGCTTATGCAATTTCCAACAAAATTAAAGATTTTCAAATGGATGTAAAGAGTGCATTTTTGTATGGAAAAATAAAATAGGAAGTGTATGTTTGTCAGCCACCTGGGTTTGAGGATCTAGCTCATCCTGATTGGGTGTATAAACTTGACAAGGCTCGTGATGGGCTAAAACAAGCTCCCAAAGGTTGGTATGAGACACTTTCTACCTTTTTACTCAAAAATCACTTACAAGAGGCTCCATTGATAAAACACTTTTCATTAAACATGCTGGAAATCACATCCTACATGTTCAAATTTATGTTGATGATATCATTTTTGGTTCAACAAATAAAAAACTATGTGATGAATTTAAGAAACTCATGCAATCAAAATTTGAGATGAGTACCATGGGAGAACTACAGTACTTTTTGGGACTTGCAGATCAAACAACAATCAAATGGAACTTTTATACATCAATCTAAATATGTTAAAGAATTATTGAATAAATTTTCTTTACAAGACAGTAAATCATGTTCCACTCCCATGAGTCCAACCACACAAGTTGAACCAGATGATCAAGGAAAACAGGTTGATCAAACCATGTATAGATGTATGATAGGTTCCCTTCTTTATTTAACTGCTTCTAGACTAGATATTATGTTTTCAACATGTGTTTGTGCTAGATATCAATCAGCTCCAAGTGAATCACACCTAATTGCTGGCAAAAGAATTTTCAGATATCTAAAAGGAACTCCTACATTAGGAATTTGGTATCCTACTTCCAGCAGTACCAAGCTAACAGCTCTTTCAGATAGTGACTATGCAGGGTGTAAAATTGTCAAGAAAATCAACATATGATGGTTGTCAATTCTTAGGAAACTATCTGGTGTCCTGGCAATCAAAGAAGCAAACATTTGTGGCAACATCAACTGCTGAGGCAGAATATAATGCAGCTGCAAGCTGTACATCACAAATTCAATGGCTTCAATATCAACTACTTGATTATGGAATCAAAGAGACCAAGACCCCATTGTTAGTAGATAGTAAATCTGCCATTAGCATCATTCAAAACCCTGTTCAAATCTCAAAGCCAAAACATATAGAAATCAGGTATCATTTCATCAGGGATTGCTATGAAAAAGGCAAGATTGAGGTAAAACATGTGACAACAGCTAATCAAATAGCTGATGTGTTCACTAAACCTCTTGACTCATCAACATTTCAGAGGTTAGTATCCATGCTTGGGATGCTAAATTTTGAGTAAATTTTGTAAGTGTTTTCATTTTTCTGTACATATTTTACTTTCACTTACTTTGTTACTAATCTGTCACAAACCTCTGATAACTACAAAGAGAGAAACTTCTGATGTACAAAAACATTAGAATGGGGACATTTCAGAAACTGAATAACTACTGATGAAAATAATCATTAGAAGTGACAAGTGTGTTTTTAAACTTATTCTCATCAGTTGTTCACAAACTACTAAAGAGAAAATGGGAACTAGATGAACAACTCTGCTTCATCATCAGTTTGTTCAAAAAGGGTATATCAGACTTTTCCCATTTCAGAAGTTTGACCTAGGGTGGTTATAAACTTCTGATAAACACCTTTTCTCATTCTTATCCTTTCAAAAAGCAAAAATTTCCTCTTTCTCTCTCAAAGCAAACTCAATTGTGCCTTTTTTAGGCGACTATGGTGCTAGTTGTGTGAAAAAGGAGAAGCTGCCGCTTGTTGCAGCAGAGTTGTAAAATTTTTGGTCGTTTTGTCTGATTTTGCGTCATTTTGTTATCTGCTGACTTCTTTTGTGCGCAAAATCATAAATTGGGAAAGCTCACCTAAGAATAACGTGTGTGTTCCTTGGTCCAATCGAGAAGGACAAAACCAGATGTTTGGAGGGATTTTGGAATTCTTGAAGCGGTCGAGGATCTCTTATGCCATTATGAAGCAGTAGGTACCATACAGAGACATCCTTAGAGAGTTTTATCAGAATGCTTCAGTGGACTGCACAATCGTACCAGCATTTATACGAAACAAATCCAAGGGAAGGAAGTCCTTATTACCGAACAACATATATGAGAAGAACTTCACTTCCAGGACTCATCTTAAGATCCAATAACCTTGGACTCCATTCTAATCCGTGGCTGTTTCCTGAGAATGAAGTACAATGCACCGGTCACCAAGTAGGAAATTTTACAGAAAGGAAATGTGTCTCCACCGTTCAAATACCTTATACACGTTGTCCTTCAGTGTCTTGGTCCAAGGAAGACAACATTTGATGTAATCAGAGACACTCTAGCATAAGCAGTGGTCGCCTTGATCTTGAACAAAACATTTAATTTCTCCGACATGATTATGCACCCCTTGAAGGAGGTAATTTAGACAAAGACAATAAAGAATCCATTCATAGTCTATCCTCGCTTCCTGCAAATGATCATTAATATGCAGTTACCGGATTTAGAGAAGAATGAATTAGAAAGCTTCAAGCATGCACATATGGATGAGGAAATGAGGGAGAGGATGAAGTCATTCAGGGGTCAACCAAAAGATAAAGCCCAAGAACAAACGTTTATTTGGACATCTCAGAGATCCAGAATACAAGCCTCCCAAAGGCAATACGTGGAGGAATGAGACGAGTGATTCTGAAGATGATTTTGCTATTCAGATGCGAGCGTTCAAAGAAGGAGATGATATCGGTCGGGATACGGTAAAATTGGGCAAGAACATCCCGGGAAGCATTTCTGCAGCTGCTACCCATGATGATATACTAGACACGGATGTTCTTGAGGCAAAGGAAAATCTATTGCTGTAGAAGATGAACCTGTCAATGTTACTAGTGATACTGATTCAAATGCAAACGACTCAGATGACTCCCCTGATACTAAAGCTGCAAAGGCAGTAAAGAGAAAGAAGAAATAGGATGAGAAGAAACGTCTAGCTAAGGATCCTACTTTCACAGTGGATCCAGATGAGTAGATTGCAGACATAGATGCTGATCTAGACACTCCTCTCTCAGGAAAGACAAAGGCTGAGGGTGGCAGATTAAAGAGAAAATCCCAGAGGTCTCTTGAAAGATCAAAGAAGAAGACACGCTTTGGGAGACTATCTGATGTTGTTAAAGTCACCGGGCCTGATACTTCAACAATAGTAGCAAACGAAATAACAGTAGCAACACACACAACATCATCCGAGCAGCTGTGTCTACAGGTGTTATCAGGTCCAATGTCTGCACCAGTAATCCTCACTGAGCCTGTCTCAGTTACTGGGGTAGCGACCTCTTCTCAGATTGTCTAAATTCCAGTGGGTGATATTATAAAGAATCTATGAAAACAACTACACACCACAGCCTAAGCTACTCAATCCTCATCAACATCAACTCCAGCAGGATCGACTGAACAACTTCAACGCCAAGTCAACGAACTAACTACTATAGTGACCGTTTAGGGGCGAGAAGATGTAGAGTTAAGAAGTAAAGTACCTACTATCGAAGAGAATGTGAAGTCTATGCTAGAACTGTTGGCTGAGACGATTCGTATAAACAAGGATCTGCAAGCCTCAAATAGATTGCTTCATTTATCTAATCAGCAACTTGTAGAATCCAATCAGCAACTGGTGCGCTCGAATGAAGAATATGTAAGGAGACTCGTAGTTTAGAGTCTCAGTATAACCAGTTACATCTAGCTAATGTAAACAATGAGAGGCGGATTGAGGCGTAAAAGACTGAGAATCGAAGCTGAGGGAAAAGGTTGACAAATTGTTTGAAGATCGCCCTAGATTAACAGGTACCTCAGGTTCTGGTTCAGGTAACGATGATGACGAAGAAGAAGAAAATGATGAAGAAGATGATGATGATGGTAGTTACAATGATTATGATGGTGAAGGTGGTTGAAAGGATGGAGGTGATGGTTCAGGTGATCCAGGTGCAGGATCTTCGTCTGGCACACAAGAACGAAGCGCTAAATGAGATCATGACACCATGGGCAAGGATCCCAAAGGTGGTTCATCCACTGAGGGGGAGTCCACTGCTGATCTAGAACGATTACGGAGTTTATGTTGAGAGGAGCGGTTCCCTTGGAAGTTATTGAACCACAAAGGAACCTATTCTTCTATGATGATGATGGTAATGAATGGACCATTCCCTTACCGTTGCAAGATCTAGAGGAGGGAGAGATTCCACCAGAACCCTCAAAAGACGACATGGCTACTATTTATGGACTAACACTTGGAGAATCTTCCAGTGCCAGTCATACTCTGCCAGAGCTGGATCCCGGGCATAACAAGGTGGAGATGGAAGATATTACTAATGAAGTATATCCTGAGTATTGCTTTGATAATAACTCCACCGGGATTCCAGTCATTGATGAAGAAATGATGCAGAAGGCTGAGGAAAAGCTTCGCTCTGAGCCAACAGTGATCCCTGATGAGGTAATCTGTAGAACCGAACGTATTATGAGACTGTGCTCTCAATGGTACCCATCAGTGGCTGAGCGTACAGTGAAGACCAGGCCAGAGCAAGCTACTGTGTTCAAGAAGAGATTGTCAAAGATGCGTGGGAATATCATCGCTTGGGCTTACATAGAACACGCCAAGGTTCTCAGCATCAAGTGGCAAGAAGGGTTGCTATACTTTGATTGGTACACAAAGATCAAGAGTCTACCATTCTGGTACGTTCAAGATCTGGCACAACTTCACCCCTTCTATTATGAGAAACGTGCAGGTTTTGAGTCGTTGGTGAACATCCTGAAGAGAGAAGGCAACAGTCAATGGAAAACCTTCAAGCCTCAATATCCATCATCCTACACGACCAAGAAGCTACATCCTATCACAATGCACCCAATATGGCATCACAAGATCAAGCCCCCAGATTGCATGTTGAGGATTCCGATTGCTCCTTTAGAACAGGACTACACATCGAAGTTCTGGTTTTGGCACTATCAGTCGATCACGATGGAAGCGGTGATTGTACTCGACAATGCACCAAGGATCTGCAAAAAGATAAGAATCTGGGATCCTATGTGGCTGATCAACCTGTTGGAACAAGATGTAGAGACTTTGTTTTTGTATTCGATCTAGCACCTCAAGTCAGAAGCCGATCAAGCAATCAAGTTTCAGCGCGTGACACGCTTACAAGATACATGCTGGATGAGACTGGTTGAAGCTCACTAGGATACGGACTACGAAGACATGAAGATGTTGCTGTTCTTGTTTTGTAGCTTTAGTAGTTTGTTTTTGCTGTTTTGAAGTTTATGTCTTTTGTAAACATACTAGCTAGGTCCAAGGGGAGTCTGTTAGTACACGTATCTCCCTAGCCTAGTATAAAGTTTTAATTTTGATGTATTGCATGTGCTTGGGTGTGTTTCAGATGATTTTGGGCTGATTATGTAACGACTAGCGACTAGGACTTTTGGGGCTAACAAGCCTTGCTAGTCGCGTGGATCTAAAGACGATTGGCTTGCCAATCACCCCTCCTAGTCGCGTGTCAAGAGCCTAGTCGCCCCTAGGGCCCTAGACGACTAGGTGGAGATACAAAAAACTTCCAATGATTGCCCTAATCATTTTAGCTGTGACATCACACATTCCATGAACCCAGGTCGTAGGTTTCAGTCTGTTAATTGTCTTGTAACACCTGACTCTGTTTTCAATACAGTAACAACCTTTTAACCGTATTATTTTGTGTTTGATAACTCATTGATTGTTGTTTGTTGTCGTTTTTGTTGTCCGAACATCGTTTAGTGGATCCCGCACTCTAAACGAACAAGCTCGTGATTATCGGGTTGTCTGAAATCGATCCTACATAAATTATGTAAAAAAATAAGGAAAATTAAACATTTAGATACTTTAAATTAAATTAAATAATAAGCTAGTGAAAATAGATAGGTAAAAGAAATATATTAAAATAAAATAATTGATTTAAATTATATATTAATTCTGCAACAGAATACTGTGACAGTGTCTTGCTTTATATGTTAGATTGTAGACCATTTGCCCATTTTCCTTCTTCACCAACCTTTTCATTCTTCACTTGCCTCCCTATAACTATGTACAGAAAAAAAAATTTGGCCCGTTGAAAAAACGGGCCTCGGCAGGGTGTGCGGCTCGCCCACCCCCAGGGCTGGCTACGACTTCTACCAGATTAACAAAATTATATCTATCTGTATCTATATCTATATCTATATCTATACTATTTATATGTATATCTATATCAATACTATGTTATAAAGCATTTTTCAATGACTTCTTAAAAAATAAGAGGTACAAGTATATTTGTTTATCATACAATAGATAATGCACATCTTAACTACTTTATAGGGTAAATTTGTCTTTTAGACTTGTCTTTAATTACACCACATTATAGTTAATGAACAATAGTAATGTCAAAGACTTTACTTTAATCTTGTATAATTAATCTATTTTTAGTAATATTAAATGTTTGTAAATGATAATAATAATAATAATTTTATAAGTAAATATTATTTAAATTTAGTATCATCTTATTTAGATACGGTAGTGGTGGTGGTGGTACCCAAATATAATTAGTGTTTAAGACTAATCAAGTTAGAAAACACTTTATAAAGGAGACTTGGCGACACCCCGCCACATCGTGCGGGCTAACCCACTAGTATTATAAAGCATTTTTCAAGGACTTCTTAAAATTTAAGAGGTACAAGTTTGATTCATTATCGTACAACACACATTGCATATAATAACTACTTTTTTAAGGGTAAAAGTGTCTTTTAAATACCATATTTAATCAAAAGGTAATCAAGAGTCAGGAGATGTTTATGAGACCACATGACATTCAATTCTACAATTATTTTAAAGACATTAAATAGAACACATATAAAAAAAATAACTCATAATAACATGCTTTGTTATAATCTTTTATATAGAATTAGGTACTTCATAAAAGTCAAAGTTTCATAAACCTGATAATACTATATAGAAATCGAGAAATGAATAATGAAATCCGTCTTTTTAATCATGAGATAACGATTTGAATTCTGAAATTACTACGTATGGCTAATTTGATCTAAACTATATGGTCACCAGATTCTATTATAGGAGAAGAAATATTATGTTTATAATGAATTTCCAACAAAGATATTAAGAAATATTTATATAAAAAGAGTGGACAATAATAGAAAAATACATTAATTAATAATAGCGGATTCTTCTTCTTGAGTACTTCAATTTAAGTCCACATTTCCAGCTCAAGTAAATTTTTTGCTTATTTATTGAAAACATGTTGCACCAATGTTCATAACCGATTAACCAAACTGCAACAAATGAATAATTGTTGGTTTTTGAAATATCTTAATCAAAGTTTTGGATTTGGTTATGGCTCAAAACCGAGGTGAACCGAACAACAGTTTGTACACACCCTTAAAATCAACATTTGAAGTGTTGTGGTTTATACCGCAACACGCAGGCACCCCACTAGTACGTATTAACAAATCTTTTAGTCAACAAATCTATATCTACACCTATATATAATCCTACATGACACTCAAGAGGCTATCGTCCCCCCTGAGTGTGCCATGCATGTGGTATCGTCCTTATTTCTATCCAAAAGTCTCTTCCTCTCTCATGTTTCCACCACAATTTTAAAACGTTAATAACTTTTATATATGAGTTTTAAAAAAATACACCAAATTAACGTACATTTTATTATCTTCCCAACGAGTACCTTAGTGCTATACAAAAAACGAAAAAAAAAACGATTTTTGTGTCGGTTTTTGTTCATACAGGGAAAAAAAACAATATATTCAGGTAATTCATTAATCATATCTAGGCAAGTCACTAACCATGTTCAAACTAGGAATTCTATTTTCATCAATAGCAGAATAGGTTAAAAACACTCCTTTAAAAAAGGTCACACCTTCAAACTATCTCCTCAATAACGCCCTGTAATGGTTGTTTCTAGCTCTGTTGCTCATCCAAACATACATTTTTTTAAATATATTTTCATTCTTATTTACATGATTAAAATTGTCGTTTTTTAATATTATAGTAACATTAATTTCTATGTTACATCATAACACATATTTTATCACATCATATTAGATTTATCTATTCCGGAAAGCTTCCAGGATATAATCTAGTAAATCAATAAAGTAATCGTATAGCACAATTTAAAAAGTTTTTGTCTTGTTTAACTTCAAAAGTGTTTTTTTTAAAAGTGTTTATTAACTTATGACTTTTTTAAAATGAGTTTTCTAAAAAAAAGGTTTGGATTAGTTTTTGTGGGAGGAAAACAAATAAGTTAATAAAGTCTTCTTTTTTTTAAAAAAAAAGTTGGCTTAGCTCATCAATGTAAAATGACAAACATAGGCATTCTTATATATCTAACCATTTAATAGTTTTACATATAATGTTATATACTTATCAGTTTTTTTAGAAAATAATCATAATCTAAAAAAATATAAAGTATAAATTTATTTTAGAAATTTTATATGCTTGACATTTTTTTTAGTAAAGTGTGATTTTCATTCATGTGGCATGTTTAAAATTGCTAATTCAATCCAATTTTTTGGTGTCATTCCATCCCCAATATAAACATACTAGTTCAACTCCAAATATTACCATATGAAAAAAGTTGTCATTTAATGAGGGGTGCTGATGACATGGGTTTGGTATGAAGAAGTGCTTAAATGTTAAATATTCTATGTTTATGTGTCTTGTTACGCGTAGAAATAAATAATACAATAATGTTTGTACGTTAAACATGAAGATTGGATGTGTTTTGCTGCGAAAAAACGGAGTTGAAACGAAAAAGTTACGAAGAAACAAGTTTCCCGTAAAAACTGCCTCGAGAAGGAATTCCGTCGCCGACGGGAGTCGGGGCCGTCGTTGGTCAAATGAAAAAAAAAGGCCCCAAATCAAGGTAATTAATGAATTGAATGGGACTTGTATGTTCCATCATTTACACATATAAAACATGCATAAATAGTCTAATAATTGGATGTAATTGGGCTTAAAGTGGTAACAAAAGCTATTTAATCGTTCCTATTTGTGTTTATCAGGAAAATAATGCTTCAAACCGTAAAAGAAGTAATTTTAGGGTAAACACAGTAAAAACGGAGATTCTTTAGGACATAAGACTCGAAGCACGTTCCAAGAATGTGTAAAGATCTTTACGGGGCCAAAAATAACTATAAAATCATTCCAGGATCGACCAAGCATGGCCACGCACATTAGTACAAGGTGCTTGACACTAGAGGACAAAGCGACCAACTTGGGGGAGAATGATATTTAAGACGTTCGAGAAGGATCCTAGAAGTTAGAGGCTCAAACTATCATTGTACGACCTCCAAATATGAAACAGCAAGAGCCCGCCGTAAGCTATGGCCTACTAGCCGTAGCTTACGACCACTACCTTTTTGTGAAGATTCCTAGCCATAAGCTAGGACATGCTGGCCGTAGCTTATGTTTGGCGACTTCTAGTCGTTCTATGCCCTTTGAGCCGTAGCTTATGGCTCATGGCCATTGGCTATGGTTTGATTTTGATGATTTGCTGCAATTTCACATGAAATGCCCTGCACCAAGCTACACCTTAAGAGCATCCATAAACTAGGTCCTGGGGCCATTCAGGATTCGAAAATATGTTTTAATTATGCCCTTAAGGTGCCTCTAGCTAACCATGATCCCATTTCTCTAATTCCCACAATCTAGCTTATGAATTCCAATCACCCAACCTGACTCGTTAAGAGTTTTTAGGCCTGCACATACCTGGTGCTTTTAATCCAATTCCCACCTAAGCCATAGGACGAGACAAACTATTTCTCACATTTCAAATTGACTTTAAATACCACACGGGCATTGCCTAATACTGGCATGGTAACTGTTGTTGTGAGAAAACTCAATCAAAGATAGATATGAATCCCAATTGCCACCGAAATCAATGACATAAGTGCTAAGCATATCCTCTAGTGTTTGGATGCTCCTTTCAGTCTGGCCATCCATTTGAGGATGATATGGAGTGCTGAGATTCATTTGAGTACCCAAAGCAATTGAAGAGATTGCCAAAACGGAGGTGAAACGACTATAATGATCTGAAATGATGTGTTAAGGAACGCCATGACGACTTACGATCTCGTCAGATCCTAGCCAATTTTTCAACTGGACAAGTCTCACAATTTTCTAAGAAATGAGCAGATTTAGTTAAGCAGTCAACGACTACCCAAATGCTATCGTGACCTCAAGTAGTGCGTGGCTGTTTAGTGATGAAGTCCATAGCTAGGTCCTCCCACTTCCATACAGGGATTTCTGGTTGCACAAGCAAACCAAAGGGACCTTGGTGCTCAACTTTCACTTTTGAGCATGTAAGACATTTAGCTACGTTAAGGGAAATGTCTTTTTCATACCGGTCCACCAATACAAGCAACGCAGATCCTTGTACATCTTATCCGCACCAGGATGAATGGAATAACGAGACTTATGAGTCTCGTCCAAGTGAAAGGTTCGAAGGTTGCCACGATCAAGAATCCAGAGACGATTAAGATAGTAAAGTAAGCCATTGCGCTTAGTCTCCAATTGAAGTTCAGCACCACAAGACATTTCTTCATAAATGTTTCCTTAGGTGACTAAAACATGCTGGACTTAAAAGATGCGAAGTTGGATATCGGATTGGATTTGAGTACAATAAAGTTTGACATGATCCTTACGACTAGAGTGTCAGCCACAAAATTCGCTTGCCAGGATGGTAACGAATCTCGTAGACATAGTCATTTAGTAACTCGACGCAGCGACGTTGACTCATTTTGAGATCTTTTTGAAAGAAGATATGTTGAAGGCTTTTGTGGTCAGTAAAAACGACACATTTGGTACCATAAAGATAGTGCCTAAAAATCTTTGGTGCAAAAACAACTGCACCAAGTTCAAGATCGTGGGTAGTGTAATTCTTCTCGTGAATCTTTAGTTGCCTTAATACGTAGGCTATAACCTTACCTCGTTGCATGAGAACACAGCCGAGACCTTGGTTAGAGCATCACAATAGACAACAAAATCATCATTACCATATGGAAGGGTTAGAATATGAGCATTGCAAAGTTTATGTATAAGGGTTTGAAAAGCTTCCTCTTGCTTGGGTCCCCACACATAAGGTTTATCCTTTTGGGTCAAAATGGTGAGGGGTACAAAAATTTTGGAAAAGTTAGAAATGAAACGACGGTAATAGCCCGCTAATCCAAGGAATGAACGAACTTCGATAGGGGATTTTGATGCGATCCACTTCTTGATGGCTTCAATTTTGGCTAGACCACATGAATACCCTTCTCATTGACAATGTGCCCGAGGAATTGAACTTCATTAAGCCAAAATTCACACTTAGCGAATTTAGCATACAGTGTCTCATCCCTTAATAGACCTAAAATCAGTTGAAGGTGTTTTTCGTGGTCGGATTTGGACTTTGAATAAATGAGAATATCATCAACGAATTTGTCTAAGTACGGCTTACACACGCGCTTCATAAGATTCATGAAGACCGCAGGTGCGTTGGTTAAACCAAAAGGCATTACTAGGAACTCGTAATGTCCATACCTAGTATGGAAGGCGGTTTTGGGATTATCATCTTCATGAACATGAAGTTGATGATATCCAGAACGAAGGTCAATCTTGGAGAAACAGATTGCACCTTGGATTTGATCAAAAAGGTCATCGATAGGAGGCAAAGGATAACGATTCTTGACTGTGAGCTTACTGAGCTCACGATAATCAATACACATGCGAAATGATTCATCCTTCTTCTTTACAAAGAGGACAAGAGCTCCCTAAGGAGACGAGCTATGGCGAACGAAACCGTTTTTCAGCTAATTCTTGAAGTTGGCTAGCAAGTTCTCGCATCTCAGAAGGTGCAAGCTGTATGGATATTTAGTTACAGGCATAGCACCAGGTACGAGATCAATACGAAACTCAACGGAACGAACAGGAGGAAGACCAGGTAGATCTTCAGGAGAGACATCAGAAAAATCACGAATGACAGGTATGTCTTTCACACCCTTACCTTTGTCCTTCTTTTCCACGATGTGAGCTAAGAAGGCTATTTATTTCTCTTGTAAGTATTTTTGGGCTTGAGTGCAAGATAAGCTTGAGACCATCGGATGAATTTTTGCCATAGATTTGCAAAACATCACTAGATGGAAGAGGAATACGAATGAACTTCTCGTAGCAAACAACTTCAGCACGATGTTTAGCAAGCCAGTCCATGCCTACTATAATATCAAAACTACCCAATTGCATATGTATAAGATTGATTGGGAATCTTTCCTCGTTAAGGTTGAGAATACAATTGTGAATGATGGAATTAACCGAAATAGGATTTCCATCCGCAACCTCGATTAAGAAGGGGTTATCTAACTTAGTTCAGGCTCTAGCAAGCAAAGGCTCGAAATCAAGAGATACAAAACTTTTGTCCGCATCAGTATCAAAAAGAACAGTAGCATAAAGATCATTGACAAGAAACATACCATTCACCACATCGTTATTAGCTTGAGCTTCAGCTGCATTAAGATTGAAAGCACGTCCCCGAGCCCCTTGATTAACATTAACAAGGAGAGGACACTGATTGCGCATATGGGTTGGATCCCACAATTGTAGCAAGCACGAGCATTAGGAATAGCGGTCGGATTTTGAGTAGTAGCTTGAGCAGGATTAGCTTGAGGCCTTGCCATGACATAATAAGTAGGAGCCAGATGGTCAAACCTCCCACAGGTAGTGCATTGGCAGCAAGGTTGGTAGGTTTTATGGTGATAATGATAAGTGTTGCAAAGTGGAAGAGTTCCTACATAGCTCGTTTTTAGCAGGTGCTTCAACCATAGGAGCTTGGTTCATAGGTGCAACAATAGCATAGTTACGAGTTTGATTCTTACACTTCTTGTTATGACTGAAGGATGAAACCTCATCGAGCTTTTGTAGTTCATTGCTCGAACAGAATTCTTGGAGCATGAGTTCTTTGAATTATCCCCAAGATAGAGATAAAGCAACATTGGTGCCTCAATTTTTCTTTTCACTATTCCAACACGTGAGAGCTCTCTTTTGAAGAACACTCGTAGCATAGCGAACATGAAGATTATATTGGCAATCGCTGTTGATGAAGGTCATTTCAACATTTTCGAACCATTGGTGTAGAACATGGCTCCTTCTGACCCAGAGAACTTGCTAGATTGCAAGAGTTAAAGTGCTTGAAGGTGCATTGGGTGGAACCACCACCACCATCATTTCCACTATCTCCGTTACTAGCTGATTGATTGAGTTGGTTAGCTAGCGTTGGGATGACAGCTGCTATTCAATCGGCTATTAAAGTAGCCAAACGACGGTTAGAGATGCCACCAGAGTTACGGTTGAGATGACGCCTAGCAGACATCTACAAGAGACAACAAAGAAAGTGTGAGATTTGGATCAATAAATGGGTTATTTAGCATAAGTAATGTATAATGATATTAACCAAGTCAAATGGTAAATAAGAAGTCCACAAGGATTAAGAGATTGAAATTCATGATAAAATGACTAAATGAAATGGAATGTGAAGATAAAAAATTGATATGTAATAAACTGAAATAAAACACATAATACAAAAATATGAAATTGAAAAACTTGGATTGTTCCCATATGGTTACAAGAACTCAAATGGGAACGTTGATCATTCAAAGTGGCTTAAACTTACTAGTGGTCTAGAGAGACATGCTTTAGCCTATAAGTGAACACTCATCCCAAGAATTCCCAGGTAGGCATACAGGTCCCTCGTCTGATTGGGATTTATACGAAATGCCAACCTTAGACAGAAAACTAAGAATACAGACGTTCACCCTTCCAGATTGAATGTGTCCTTCTCACTAGTAAAGTTTAAAACTTTGAAGAGAGATGAAAATCAAAGATAAAAGAAATTAACCATTGAGGTAAGGAAGTCACTCCTAGCTCAACAGTAAGGTTTTCTATAAAACATATGATAAGAGTGAAACTAGACACCAAGGTTAAGGATATCACTCCTAACTTGGTGGTAAAGTTTCTTTTGTGAAATAAGATGGTCTTCTTCAAGTATGTCGTATAGAGATTTCCACATAAGGCGATGCGAATTAAGAGAAAGACAAAAGGATGAGGGAAAAGCAAATATAGAAGCACAAAAGGTTTAAGGATAAAGGTATGATAAACAAGTAACACAGAAAGGCACGAGATGACTCATGCATGGACACTTAGTTATAGTCTAGGTCATGTGAACTAATAACCTAATTTCCTATAACCGAGGCTCTAATATGAATCTGTCACACCCCAACTGATGGCGACAACATCGGGGTGCAACGTGGTGATTGTTCAAAACCTCAAGTTACTAAATTGAAATATTATTAATCAACTTTTTAAGTTTGTCTTACATTACATGGAAGGAAACACATTGTCAAACAACGGAAACAAATACATAATATTTAATTTATTGAACTAAGTTTATGAGTCCTATGTGATCACGTCTTGGCAAAAGTAACTCAAGCATTTCCTTTAAACATGTGTAAAGTAAAGGTCAACAAAATAAATTGTTGGCGAGCATACAAGTTTAGTATATGTAAGTATCAAATGTTTGAAGTGTACAATCCACATGTCAAGGTACCATTATGAAATTATGTAACATGCATTGTAACAATTTGGCAAACTCAAACCTTCATGTGACAAAAATGTAGTATCGTAATACAAAGTTGAACGTAAAGTATACTTAACATGACCATGACTATCCCTCTCACTAGGGCATGAATGGGCGGGTGTCAACCTATAGCGCTATACATGTTAAGGTCGGCTTGTACAGAGTTAATGAATTTTCTAGGTACAAATGTAACAAGTATGTGAACATAAACATAATGTATTTATGAACATGTATATGGATTTGTAGTTGTAAAAACATGTAAAGTGCATGTTTTGTATAGGCACATGTCTACACCCAAAAGTGCATATAACGAAAAAGGGTCATGTATACTCATAGTTTTTCAAGTAGGAATACATAAGCTTTTGTGAGCTAGAAGGCAAGATAAATCCCGAGAAATTTAACCTAAATGTCCGAATAAAGTCTATAAGTTTAGAGGATCTTAAGAGTCTAGGTTTCTAGGATGATGACTCTTTAGTCATTTTATCATAATGAAAATATGGAGAATATTTTGGGTTTAAAACAAAAATCTAGGGTAATAATGGAAAAGAAAATCTGGGAAAAATATGTAGTTGTAAGGCTATGGGTGTGGTCACCCTTCCCCCTTGTGCACCGCAGCGCCACGTCATTTTCTCCTTCCCCTCCCACAAACCAGGGAAATGGTTCCACTTTCTTCCCCCTTTCCCTTTTTTTCCCTGGCTGAAAAGTGGGCTTGAAACGGGGGGGGGGGGGGGTGTATACCGTCGGTGGTGGGTGCTACCTCACCTCCCTGAAGCATCACCGAAGACCACACCCCTACGTCTAAAAAGATGTTAGAAACAATTAAAGTAGATTGTATTTTAGTGTGAATAAACATAGGTAGTTTAGATTAAGTTTAAAAGACATTAGAATCACTTCATGTACTTTAAATTTAGTTTAAAAGACTTCATAATGAGTTCAAGTACTTCAGGTTTAGTTAAACGAGTTTTGAATCACTTAATGTACTTCAGATTTAGTTCAGAAGTTAACTAAAGTACTTTAACACTTCAAATTTTAGTTCAAAAGTCAACTAAAGTACTTTAACACTTCAAATTTTTGTTTGAAAGTCATCAGTTCAGTTCAGAAGCACTCTAACATCTCAGATTTAGTTTAAAAGTCAACAGAAGTAATCTGAACTCATCAGAACCCAACCAAAGTCATATGAACTAAGTAGAACTTATTAGAAGTCATCTGAACTTATTCAGAACTTATTAGAAGTCATTTGACCTTATTTAGAACTTATTAGAAGTCATTTGAACTCATTTAGAACTAGTTTAAACACTTTAAATTAGTTTACTAAACATATGTAACAACTTATAGAACTTGAGTTGAGTTTAGAACTAGTTTAAAAGCTTAACAAGAGTTTATTATTATGTAAGGACATAAATACTAAGTTTTGAAAATACCTTTGTGGTTGATGATGCCGTTTAGTTATAGTTATGGATGGCAAAAGCGGGTTTTCTTTACCGTAATCAACAAGCAAGATTTAGAGTATAAGAGAGGAGTGTGATATGAGGAAGATAGGATGATGAAAATGAAAAATTTGGTTTCTATTTATAGGTAAAAGTTTCAAATGGTTGCATGGGTTTGATCGTATCAATAATTGCATAGGTAGTATTTTATTCTAATAAAATCTCATCCACTCAAGTTGCATTTAACTTGCAAATGGATCTAGAAATATTGTTAGAAAGTCTTCCCAATTACATATCACATGCATTATATATATGCATATGTATCCATTATTAATATATAAATTTAATATAATGTTTATATATTTTTATAAAATGTTGTAATTAAACATTTCTTATTTATAAAAGTAACTTTTATAAATAAACATTTCGAATGTGCTTAGGATATGATTTGGTTAACACGTATATATTAAAATAAAAAAAATGCGAAAATAAATTTGTTAACACGAATTCATTTTAAATTACAACAAATTGTAAAATAAATGAAAAATATAGGAGGGTTACAAACATCAACTTTTGCGTGATAACTTTGTGCTAAGTGAGTTTACATAGCCCCGTTTACTGTTTTACACTTTTAGGGTGAACCATGTTTAAACATTTTGAACTCAATAGCAATAACTTAGTCTCAATACGTTGAAACTTGTTGACTCATTTTGACTTGTAACAAAAAGATACAATTCAATCATTAACATTGATCATGCAACCGTTTAACTGTTTTAAATTCATTAACAAAAAGACTCAATAGCACTATAGGTCTGACAAACCAATCCCCTCGCATAAATTCAGGGATGATCGAAAATAGTTACATTTTTACTAACTCGTTGAGTTAGGTCTCGGTCGACACAAGGTTTGATTGTACAAAGACGCATTGTTACATGTTTGACTTATCCTTACAAGTTATTCTTTGATGTACCTCAACTATGATTGCTATGCAAAAATATTGTTTTCCTGTTACTTACAAAACCTATGTATTCTCACCAACTAATTATAGTTGACCCCTATCTTTCCAACTTAACATGTTTCAAGTTTTAAATGCTACCCGGATGTTATACAAGTATTGGAACACATAGGAGCATTGGAATTAGTTTATTTTTATTTCATGATTATGTATTGATGATGATGTAAATGTTTGCTTCTTATATGGATATTGAATTTTAATAAACAAAAATTATTGAAACTTTAGTATCATGAGCTATTGAACAATCGTTACTACGTGGTATCTCAATGTTTCTGTCATCAGTTGGGTGTTACAATTCGACAATTCAGACTATTGGTTTGGTTGAGGCCAATGTCCTGCCATGGGCAGAATTTGTGTCCCGTTTAAAAAGAGAGTATTGTCCCAGGGATGAGATCAAGAGGTTAGAACATGAGATGTGGAATCACCAGATGGTAGGATCGAAAATTGAAGAGTACACCACTCGGCATCATGAATTGGCACTCATGTGCCTGGATTTGGCGTCGCCGGAGTATAAGAATTTTGAGTTTTATGTCGCAGGATTGGTGCTTGAGATTCGCGAACTGGTGGCGCAAATGATTCTGCTACGCTTCAGGGTACCATTAGGTTAGGTGAGTCGTTAGAATGGTTTGGGGGAATCATCGTGAGTCGTTACGATGGTCCAAGGAATCATCGGGGGTCGGTCCATGACTATGTGTACAAGGATAGGTGATTTGTAGAATCGCCGGACTTAATGCACACACGCAAGTATCGAGTCTCGGGGATTGGTGAACTAATGTGAACGTGTTAGTTATCATGCATTATGTGTTTATAACCATTATATGACTTATCGGTATGTGAATACGTGCTTATATGTGTCAAAACAGTGTTTAACGCGTCGAAATCCCACATCTGCCTGCGGGGGGCGATTAGGATCCTACTCGCCTGTAAAAGGGGTGAGTAGAAATCCTATTTGCCACATGCGGACCCTACTCGCGTGTAACATCAGGAACGACTAAAAAACAGCTATAAATACCATCCTTGACTTGCAAAACATCATTTGTCAAACCCTAACACGACCAAAACCTCTGTCACACCATACTTAACCTCTGGAACTCATTTTGCTCTAAAACCTACCATTTACAAGCTTTACACATCCTCTTTAGCAAAATCTAAGGTGTGTATCCATCCTAAGCTCTTATCATGTTGTTATTTTTATCCTTAAAGGTCCAGACCTGGTTTTGTGAAGTTTGTGTCTTTGAAAACCTTTGAAAAACAGTTTTAAAACAAGTCTAATCTTCTATATGAGCTCTATGTGATGTATTCATGAAAGGAATGGTTTTGATGATGAAAACATGGGGATTCTTGTGTGTTTGATGTGTTATTGGTATAAATAAGTTGATATGATGATTTCCTAGGATTTTGAAGGATGATTAGGATGTTTTGATGATAATAGGCATTTTGACCCGTTTGGGTGATTTATGAAAATCTAGGATGATATAGGGTGATTTGATGATTGCTTGATGATAGGGTTTATGCTAGAATGGTATAGTAACAATAGGATGATGATTTACAACGTTGTTATGTGATGAAATTCGATTATTTGCCATTTGGGGTAACTTATGCATGCTTTGATGTGATGTTTTCATAATATTATTCCATTTTGTGAAATGCTTGCAATTAGGGTGATAGACTGATGATAAATTGGGGGTTTTCATTTAGGATATGTTGCTTGATGATTTTGGATTGATGTTGGGTGTTTTTACATGTTTCGGATCTGATTTGGAGGGTCGTACACACGAAAAGTGGCTCCTGGGCCGCAGGGGCGAGTAGGAATCCTACTCGCCTGAAGAAGGGGCAATTAGGATTCCTAATTGCGTGTTTGAATTCCTAATTGCCTGTTTGATTCCTAATCACATGTTTCGATGCCTAGTTGTGTGTTTTGCTTCTGTAAGTGGTAGTTTAAGATCCCGGAACATGGTTTGACACCTAGGAACATATTTAGAACCCCGTGGCATGTCTAGAAATCTGATAATACGTGTTCGGACTCGTATATGCGATATGTGACCTATATGTTAGACTTGGTGAACTATCGTGCGTGATAAGTGCATAGTTGCACAAAATTGCTTGATTACTTGTATTTGGCTAACACGTGGGATGTCGGGTCACCAATGGGATGTCGGGTCTTGTCTTGTGTGGTCAGATTAACGTTTAAACATATTTTCAAATGTACATAGTTATGGTCTGGACAATCGGGGACTAGTTGGCCTACGGGTTATTAGTCGAAATACTCATACATACATTATGATAGGTTTTTCAGTAGTTGGGACTATCAGTTCGTGCGGATATCTTAATTATTTAAAGACAGAACCTAAGGTGAGTTTCACGGCCCCTCTTTCAGTGTTTATGTTTTCAGGAGAGAAACATGCTATGTACTGTATTCATATAGATGATGTTATAATAGTGTTATCTGTGGTTGCTGTAACGATTTCCGTAAGCCCGGTTTAGTTAGTCGTAAGGCAGTTCAGTTAGCCGTAAGGCAGTTCAGTTAGCCGTAAGGCAATTTAGTTAGTTCATAGGGTGGTTCATACGTGGTATCGTATTAGTGAGTTCACACGCCTAGCTAGCGTCCTTATAGCATAGTTATAACATGATGGATCTTTCAAAACTTATGAAATATTTTACTTAAAACCTGTGAACTCACCAGCATTATGTGTTGACATTTTTAGCATGTTTTCTCAGGTCGCTAAGGTAGTAGCTGTTGATAGGCGCACGGTGTCGCACGACGTCTAGGATTCACTTGCATTGTTTTTAAAACATTGTCAGACTTATATCAGTTGCATTTTGGGTTGAAGATGTTTCATGCTTCCGCTGTTGTTGGTTACATTTTGAAAACTTAATGAATGGTTTACGTATCTTTTACATATAGTTGTCGTTTATTGTGACCGTTGACTTGAATCCTGTGGTGTTACGTGCCTCGCGGTAAAACCTCGCCCGTGGAATTTGAAGGTGTGACAAGATGAAAAGTATAGGAGTTCAAAAGAAAAATTGAAAAAAAAAAAGAAAACAACAAATCACAATGTACAAGCACTAATACATTATAAAGTTGATATTAATTCATTTTGTTTTATTTATTTTATTTTATTCTCAAAATTTGGTTTCTTCCAAGTAACATGAATTTTAACAAATTCAGTATTTCGAATTATAATTCAAATTTGATTTGATTTTTAATTCACTTTTTAAAAAAATCAAATCTGCATAATGAGAACCGATTCACTGAATACACCATGGATCTCTAGATAGGTCCACCTCATGCAACACATGCCAAAAGCCTTTCAACAACCGTGTTGAAAAATAATGTAGGTGATTTTTCTCTGCTTGTCAATTCCTTACAGCTATTCCTTTTCTCAAATCTTCAAATAAATATAACATATAATATAACGCAAAATCTGTATTTTATTTGGCCACTGTAAAACGAGATGTGGGTTGTGGTACATTGGTAGTGATAGTGGCAGGTTGGGGTGGGCTAGTTAGAGAAAACAATGGATTGAAGGGTATATTAGTAATTTCACACAAGAACTAACGGAGAAGATAACAAATAGATGTTAGGAGTAACAACACATAGTATTAAAACGTTGAACATGAGGGGACAAAGGTATTAACGGTGGACTGGACATGTTAACTAGTCCTCATAGACCAAAATTGCAATTTACTCTTTCATATATTTACAATGCGTCAAAAAATCAGTTTCAGTTGGTATCGGTTTCTGTTGGTTATGATACTCGTATGGAACCAATACTTGATATAGTTTACCATACGATGTTTGAATACAACTTCGGTGATTATTCATTTATATCATAAACATAAAAGCGTTCAAGGTCTTTGTTTAAAAGATAACAACCACAAGTTATTAGAGAAACATCAAATTAATTGATGCTATTGTTCACACCAACCTGCAAGTTGGGAATTCGGTCTGTATCGGTTAGATATGTTACGGTATCGCTATGTATTGGTACTATGTACAGCAACCAAAAGAGAAAACACAAAATACTAAAGTGTTTATTGAAAACCATAAAAAGGAATACTAGTATTGGTTCTAATAGTGTCGACAAGATACCAGTGTCGATATCCATTCGGTTAGTCATGGAACCGACAATAAGTATAGTTTATTATACCATATACACACACACTCACACATGCGCGCACACACGAACACTCATAGACACATTATTTTAAGTAAAACTTCGTTTTATTGGAATTGTTCATGTGAAAGATACATCTTCTTCATTGTCTTTATTAGCAAATAGTAAGTCCAGCATACATCAAGTAATAAGTTTTATGCTTTCTTATATAACATACACACACAAACACACACACACACACTTACACACTCACACACACCGCGCGCGCACACACACACTTTATTTCAAATAAAACTTCGTTTTATTGGAATTATTCTACGGTAACATTCGGCTTTTCTTACCACCAAGATTGTTTGTTTTGCTTCCGATGGTTTGCCCATCTCGAACTCACATAAATGTTTCGGTTTCACTGGTGCACAGACTTCCCAGAATGTCACCCATCGGGATATTACTCTCACTTGAGTACGCTAAACTGTGGAGTTTTCATGCGCACCATAGCCAACTAACCCCAAAACATGTTAATGATTTAAGAGGCATTGGATTCCTTATGAACGAAGATCTTTCCTAACCACGGCCGATGTGGGATTTGCCTATGGTAGTACAATGTCATGTTAATCTTCTCGATATCATTACAAAATGGGTAAGGGGTTAATGTTATGATGATGCAATCAACATGCAAGGAGATTTTAATGGTTTAAAAGCTTTAATTTTAAAAGATAATCCATCAGCACATTACATACATTGCTTTGCTCATCAACATTAGTTAGTGATTGTGATTGTTGCAAAAAAAAAACATTCCTGTGTTATAATAACTTTTTATGATACCTTCCCATGGTTGTTAATCTGGTTTCTACGAGCGCTTTTCAAAATGAAAAGATATGATATGATATAAGAGGCAAAAAAAGAGAGAGATGGTAAAATACATGCTTATAGGTAAAATAAAACAGGAAAATGATTAAACCAAGAGGTTCCCTTTTCACGAGGCGGAGATACATGATTGGGTTTTCATGATAAACCAACCATATGTTTGCTTAAATTATTCACGGAAGGTGTTGACGTACTTCAATATGTTGAGGAAGAAGGATATGTCACTCAACAAAAAAACTAATTCAAATGGTATTCTATTATATTTGTGAAAAACTTGAAGTTGCATTTTATATACACTTGATGGAAGATGTTTCAGGCCATACAAATGCTCTATCAAAACATCTTAGAAAAGTCAAGACTTATTGAAAGCGGCTAAGTTGATAAATGGAACAAAACAAGATAGAATGTAGCCCAACGGATTTATTCAATGCTAGAAAAAGTAACTTCTTCTGATGAAAAATACAATATTATGATCTTAGATATGAAGGAAAGTTAAGGTAATCCAAGATACTCACAGAATGTCATTACTAATTGACATCATTTTGAAGTCGACATTTTTAATAAAGTTTGGATATTCTAATCAAGAACATGGAAATTGATTCAATGAGGTAACAACTATTTTGATAGAAAATTTGTAGAGTTTAAATCGTTGATATTGGTTTTCTAAGTTTGACTTATCAAAGACAATGATATTTACAAGATGTATCCGAATGATTCTACTATGATAAAAAAGATAGTGTCTTTTAAGTGAGATCTTTAAGTATTCTATCACAGTATAAAGGAAGATGATAGTTTCGCAAAATTGGATAAAATATGTGACCTTTCCCGTCTAATGGTGCAAACCAAAAAACATAGTACTTTTCCTTTGGTTTATCGGATATTGAAGCAACCGCAACCGTAAATATTATGTTTTTCTAAAATGAACATTATCAAAGTGGATTTAACGCAAAAGAAACATTTGATCATTAAGTAACAGATTACACAAACCTCTTACCTAAACCCTGTTTCCACAATCCATCGTTCTAGCTCTCACATTTTCTCTTCGGCCCAACTTGATTCATCATCTTTATTTTCTCAAACCCTAATCAATAAATCTGAACACCCTTTTCTTCGTCCATCGATCTGAACAGGTAACCCTTATATGCTTCGTCGACAGACCCCTATACCCATAATATATAACATCATTTTTTAGTTTTCTAGATATAATTGTCAGGTTTACTTTGTCCATGGATGAAGTATCGTTGGACGTTTTCCGTCTTTATTGGCATTTCTTTGTTTTAATCTTAAAAATTCCATCTTCCATTAGTCAAGCTCAAGTCACTTTCTCTCTGATTTAGTATGGCCTGTCTCGTGCATATGCCTTTTTCTTAGGTTTTTCTTAGATTATGTGTAGTGGTGGGGGTTATGTGGGGTTGTGGTATTAAAATATTAAAAAGTAATAGAAGTGGGGTTATGGAAAAAGAGGGTGTTATGGGAAGGGGGTTATGAGGGGGGTTATAAATGATTGGTAATGATTGGTTAATTATTGTTTTTTATTTAAATAAGAATATTAAATACTTAATAATATTTCATTAAATAAAAAAATTACAAATACTAAAACCAAAGATTAACAAATACTAAAATAAAAAAAAAAACAAATACTAAAAAAAAATACAATACCTAAATAAAAGATAAAAATACTCAAAGTTATATTTTTCCTCGATTTTT